>JARVZY010009257.1:0-26181 GCA_030686995.1 Artemisia argyi
AGCCCGACCCATTCCGGTTCTAGTGAGACTTATACTTACCCATTTCAAGTCAAACCCGTGTTGACTTGTTATCCAACCTCCCTATCTGCCACAACTCAGTTTGGCAAAAGACATGCATTTCTGATGGTCTATGCGTAGATTTGAGTTGCAAGACAAGTACTTTGGGTATTTGCACAGATTTTATGCAGCGACTACTTATGTGTTTTAATAGCGTAATTTAGGGCTTTAGAAAAGAAAATAACTTTTTAACGCTTCTTGTATTTTACAGAGATCCGAGATTACGGCCTACATTTGCTGACATCATGGCTACATTGAAGCCTCTTCAAAAGCCAATCACTAGTTCAAAAGCCACACGAGACTAGGCAGAGGGATCTACTAGTTGGGTCTGGCCAAATTAGCAGCCAACATGGATTCCTCTGGCATCATTCGTTAAAAAGAGAGATTGATTCATAATTGAAACTACTAGCTATTCGATTTTCATTCGCCATGTAATGTTATTTGCGCAAGTGACTGCACTTTGTAAATTCAAATAACCAATGTAAAAAAAGGGAAAAAAAAGTATTCCTAGCTCATATATAAATTGATGATTTTAGCAGTCTTTTTCCCTATGCATATGTGGTTGTACATGTTTAATAAGTTACCCTCTGATCTGATATAATAGCTTTTAGTGCCCCACAATTCTTATCAAACTTTGCAAGATAAGGTAGGGACCATTAGTATACATATTGCACCACAACACCACCTTAGTTTTTGTTTCAGATAGATCCATGGCAACTTTCTTTGGTTCTCCTCCAATTGTGTCACCACCAGTAGTAAGGACTCAACAATTATCTTCATCGTCACAATCACCGCCACCACCACCTCCACAGCAACCGTCTCAGCCACCGTCCCTCAGTAAGAAGAATTCATCCCGGGAGTCGCAGCTGCCATTGACAGCGGCTACTGATAAAGTACAACGAGGTGGTAGGGGTACAAGTGCTGATTCGACTGACTGGATAGCTTCGAGTTTAACCAGAAGATTTGGTCTTGGTGCTGGTCTGGCATGGGCAGGTTTTTTAACATTTGGTGTTGTCTCTGAACAAATCAAGACGCGTTTCGAGGTTAATCAGCAAGAAGCAAATACAAGGTTTGTTATGCACCAACAATTGAAACAAACCAGTATAATGTTATAACAGTGGACATCCAAAAATTTATAAACGTAAAAATCCAAAAATTTAATTTAACTTCTAGACTAGCTTTGTAACAATAGTCATTCATCTTTGATCACGTGTATCGGTTTGTTAAGAGTCTTGTTGAATTATTACAGAGATGTAGAGAAGGAAGAGGAGGTGGTGTTACCTAATGGCATAAGGTACATACTACATGTTATACTTATTAATATCTGTTTTAGTGTTGTTGGGTGTTCATAAAGAATTTTGTATTAGCGTCATAACGAATTTTAGGACAACATGTTATTATGTAACAAATAAGTATATGCTATGGTTATGTAGGTACTACGAGTTGCGAGTTGGTGGTGGTGCTGCACCAAGGAAAGGCGATTTAGTTGTAATAGATATCAAGGGAAATGTGGTAGGAGACGGTGTATTTGTGGATACTTTTGGTAAGGACAAAAAACCATTGGCTCTTGTGGTAGGATCAAGGCCTTATAGCAAGGGAATGTGTGAAGGGGTTGAAATGGTTTTAAGAACCATGAAGAATGGCGGAAAACGAAGAATCATAGTGCCTCCAGCTCTCGCCTTTGGTGACGAAGGTGCTGATTTTGGTTCTGGCTTTAGAATTCCTCCTTCTGCAACGCTTGAGTATGTTGTTGAAGTTGAAAAAGTTTCGATTGCACCATCGTGAGTTCATTTTTTTTTTTTATGAACTGAGGATTGGAAAACATACTTGGTGTTTTTTTTTATCTTTCCTTCTTGTACAACATATATTTATCATATTTATTTGTTCCAAAAATCAACTAAACAAGAGGTTACCATGATCATCATGAAGTCCAAAGATAGTGTGCATATCAGACTTGCTAAAGTAATCTAAAATCACATTATTATGTATGTATGTGGTGCATCACTTTTTTTGCGTGTACTTAACGGTAACTCATGTTTCATAACACGTACGGCAATCTCTTGTAACTTACTACTAGCGTCAAATACACCCAAATCACATTTAACCCATCACCACGTTATTTCCACGTCATTTTGTAGAACTTTCTTTAAATTTTCCACCTCTCAAGTGACAGGGTTTGTTATGTGCACCAAACTGTTAAATGTTCATGTAATGGTGGATGCCCTTGACTTTCAATATATATCAAAGTTGGATTGCTTGTGGGTTCTGAGTGGTTTATGCTTTTTAAATATTTTCGAAAATATTGTAATTTTTTTTTATCAACGTTAAGCAAGTCAAAGAAAAAGTTGGTGTTATTTGTTTGTTTGTTAAAAGGCTCGAAGTGTGAATCTGAATATCTGGCCGAAACAAACTAGTGTATAACAAAACATTTTAAAATTTCGCTTGAAGAAAAAAAAAGTATGATTTTCATTTCCCTTGAAAATATATCGGATGTACGTGAGAGTACACAAGGTGCTTAGACTGCTCACCTACTTAGCAGATTCACTCTTATTAATTTTTAAAACTTCCTAAAATAAATTTTTAAGTAAATACAAATAAAGAAGCATCAGTTACAAATATTTGAAGCACAAATAAAACTAAAAAACTATTCAACACATACAATTAATAGACAATTTAATTCACTCATTCACCAAAATATACAACTATTTAACCATAATGTACAATCTAATTGAGCTTCCAAAACAATTAATACACACTTTAGCATATGAATTAGTTGCACTTTATAAAATATCGTTAAGCATTTGATATACTAATTATTTGCCTGTGACGGACATGCGGATACGCTACTAGATATTTGGTGCTGTTAACATTTATTTTAGTGTACATGCCGCCGGAACGCGCGGGTACCCTACTAGTTAATTAATGAATGGCATTCACTTTCGAAACAGGTTAAGCCAATTATATTAAGGTATGCGTGTTTATTTTATACGCAATTTGGAACTTCTTTAAGGGATTTTATCTATCAAGTAATCACATATGCATATTTTATACAAAAGTCAGCTCATCGATGTACATCATAGAATGTCGACGTGATAAATGTGTAGACGGTGACAAATTAGTTTCTATCTATGGCTGTTTTGTTTCGTATCCTATTGGAAAATAAGTAAAATAATCTTACAAATAAGCATCATCAAAATATTTACCACCTAAACCAAATCATAAGAATATTCTACCATAAGATCGTTATCACTATATCAAAACTAGCTTAAAACAAAATAATGAAGATTAAAAAAACAAACAAATTAAAATTTTTAATTTCAATATGATAAACCATTAGTTTCTATTAAAGTATAAAGCACTACATCATGAGAAACAGTTGTCAATTTGACATAGTCCTGCTCTTCTATTGGCCATTTCTAGGAACCAAACAAACACGTATACTACCAGTTTACTTTGACTCTGTCCAAGTAAAACATCTAAATGTCAACTCCTGCTCCCCTATAACATTATTCCTATCTCTCACTCTCTTTGCATTCCAAGCCAAAGAGAGATATGGGGAAAATGGCACAGAACACACAGATCAAGCACTCAAGTCACCCTCATCTCCTTCAGTTATCGCCCTCGAACCAACAAATTAACTTGAACTGTGCTGGCTGCAACCTCCACATATCTCCAAATGACCATGTCTACACTTGCAGACCATGCAACTTTTTCTTGCATATGTCGTGTTCCAAGTTCCCTCAGTTGATCACTCACCCGTCTCATCGGGAACATGCACTCTCCCTCATTTGCACCCCTATCTACCCTGGTGGTTTCTTTAAATGTGATGCATGCACTCAACATGGAACTCGTTTCAGTTATCATTGTCATACGTGTGATTTCGACTTACATGTCCTTTGTTCTTCAAAACCCCTTTCGGTGAACACGCATGTTCATCATCACCCTCTTGTGCTTACTTTTTCTTCTCCATATGGTGAAAAGATGGGTTTTTCTTGTGATGTGTGTAAGAATGCAGGGTTGAGTAACCAGTGGTTATACCGCTGTGTTTCTTGTGAGTTTGACGTTCATTTAGACTGTGCCACCAGTAAACTGCAGCATAATCTTTCGTTTCCTGGCGCAGCTCCTGTCGCCCATCCAAATCAATATGTGGTGGCTGGACAACCGCTTATGCATAGCCTGAGCACTGGTCATGCTCCAACTAACTGGCAACCCCAACAGCAACAGCACTATGCACCTGCTGGTGGCTTTCAACCTTACCAGCAGCCCTCACAACCACAGCCACAGCTACAGCCTTACCAGATGGCACCACAACCACCGCAACCGGTTGGTATGCAAAATTACCATATGCAACAGCAACAGCAACAACGACAACAACAACTACTACAACAACAACAACAACTACAACTACAACAACAACAACTACGACAGCAACAACTACAACAACAACAACAACTACAACTACAACAACAACAACAACCTGGACTGGCGGATGTAATGCTGACAGGTTTTGTTGATGGTATGATGCAGCAACTTGGCCAGGATTTTGTTCAGGGTCTTACAGGTGGAGGGGATGGAGGTGGTGGTGGCGGTGGTGGTGGTGGTGGTGGTGGTGGTGATGATGGGGGCGGATTTAGCTTTGAATGCAGTGCAGAATGATGCTATTAAAACCAGTCATATGTGAATGGGACAAGTTTTAATTTGTTTTCCTAAATATATGTATGTAATGTTATGCATATTTTTGCTTTCCTACTTTGCTTGATTTGACAATTCATGAGTATGTTTGAGTGACTAAAGTTTGGAAGTTGGCAATCTTTGATTTGGTTTTGGATTTATCTCTATGATGTAAAACATGTAAAATAAAAAAGATTATGCTGAAACTTATAACAAGAAACATGTAAAAAGAGCTAAACAGATTGAAATTTACTCAAATTCTTATGTTAATGTATAAGACCTCTCTTATTCCACAATTTTTTATTCCAATTGAAATTATATACGGAGTAATTTTTACCCTTATTATGTGTTTTGTTCTTTATAGCCAACATGCCCATTTTGCCACTGCTATGTTCTAAATTCAGGACCTTTCCGGTCATTCAAACAATTGAAAGAAGCTGTAGATTCTCAATTTCACAACACTAAAGTTGAAACAGTAAGATGCTATGGAAGACTTAAAGATAGCAAAATTCATCTTATAGCGGTTTCTTTGTGCTTGTTATCCATTTGGTTACCATATATATAACTAGGTTCATAGTCATAAACTTAACATATAGGAGAGTGCTGCTCACGAGTATCCTTCTGCAGCTAGAATTCTAAATATACAAAGTTTTGGATCATGCGATTTTAACCTACAATATCAGCACCCGAAATTGTATCTTCAAGTAGCTTTACCAGTTTCTTGCTTCCGCCTACTCGAGCTTCATCAAGAGGTGTGTTGCCCCATCTGCAAACCAACAAACCATTAATAGTTAAACATAGAATTTGAATTGAACGTTTAACTTCTTCAACTTTGCCTAATTACTAAATGTGGCTAAATGAGTATGCAGGACAAATTGGGTAACATGTGAAAACTGGTTCGGGTTGATATGGGTAATCTTTGAGAGATGAAACGGGCTGGGTTGGATTGTTCTTAACTATAAATATAGAGTTAACTTTTTTTTTTTTTTTTTTTTTTTTTTTTTTTTATTCAACAGCTTGCAAAAATCAGGAGGGGAGTCCCAGATTTTTTTCCCCTAGGGGGAATGGTTTACTGATTAGTTGCTAATGACATGGAGAAAATCCCATCCGAGATATTTCATCACTCCGTGCACTCTTAGAACCACTTCTATATTTAAGTCAGGGGTCAACATTGGTTACATTTTATCTCTAACATGTCAAAAGGTAATATAAAAAATAGCTAAACAGAAAGCTTTTATATGGGATGAAAATTGCCCAAAGTGTCTTTTGATGTACATAACCTTGTAGATCATACTATTTAAAAAGTTATACTATACATCAAAATAGTAGTATAAAGTTAATATTTATATTTTACATACTAAATTTATATAGACCAAGATCAATAGTTTTGAACCAATAATTAAGTGTTTTTTCTCAACCCTAAGATCACTAGCAATCATAACGTGATGCCTGCATTAAGGGCTTAAAATCTTGTGTTAAAGTGGAGTTAACCACACCGAGGGTCTAAGTTAAAGTTGTGTTAACGTGGCACGTTAGCCACTTAACGCAGAGTTAAGGGTGAACTTTTTTGTGAGTTAAGCTTTAACTCAGAAAGTTAACCACACCGGCCCCCTCAAGTTAAGCTTTAACTCAGTTTTTTTGTTTAATTATGATAAAAGTGGGGCCCAAAATGTTGAGTTAAGGTTGAGTGATGATTGCGGGTTTTTTATTTATTTATTTATTTTTTATTTTTTATTTTATTTTTTTGAGTTAAAGTGAAAAGGTTAAAGCTGATGTGGTGCTGACGTGACACTGAGTTAAACCTTAACTTGTGTTATGATTGCTAGTGCCCTAACAAGCACAAAAGATTAGCCATTAATTGACTTGTTATACAAATCAGTTGGACCCGCCCATTTATGTTACAACCTTGGACTTATGTAAGGAAAATGTGAAGCTTAAAACATACCTGTCTTTGGAGAATACACTACCTCCAGCTTCTAAGATCAACTTAGACATTAAAAAAAACCCTTCTGCAGCTGCAATATGAAGTGGTGTACGAAGATCATAATTTTTCGAGTTAGGATTAATCCCATTAGCCAAAACCCTTGTTACAAACTCTAAATCTCCCTTTGCAACAGCCATACAAAGACAATTTCCAGCATTATTCATATCTAGACATGCTCCAGCTTCCACAAGCATTGAAATAACTTGATCGTGCCCACTCTTGATTGCTTCCAGTAATGGACTACTTCCATGATTATCTACAGCACAAGTTATAGCAGCCAAAACTAATTAATCCTTTAATTGTTTTTACTAAATAAGAGGTCGTGGGCTGACAATTCAAACGGGTCAGGGAGAAACAAGTCATTTTTAAAAATTGTTACAAGAATGAACTGTGATCCCTAAGAATGTCCCCTCTACGAACAATTTTTTTATTCCCTTATTTCATATGAATTATCGTTTTTCTTCCCTCTTAAGGATCATGCATGCCATAGGGTTGGGTTGATCTGCAGACACTTTTGTCTTATTTTTTAAAGAACTTCATATAGATTATATATTCATTAACTCAGACTTGAAAAGGATTGTTACACTAATAGATTTTTTTTTTTTTTTAATAGAATGATTTAGAAGGTTTTAGGGATTGATAATTAATTACGGACAAATTTGAATCTATTTGACTCATTCCCATTGTAGGTAGCAGAACATTTTTGGTTTGACCCATTTGATATTACATTCTGTACCGAACCGTCATAAAATGATTGAACATAGCACATGTAGGTTTGAATATTAATGCATGACTAAAGAAACGCTAAACACAAAAACTTAATCTTAAACAGAAAAAACTTGCCTGTAACATTGATTATTGCTCCCTTTTGCATGAGAAACTGAACAATGTCTTCATATCCCTTAATTGCAGCAATATGCTGTGCATAGATCATTAGTTTAGGGTGTTAATTGACTATTTAACTTTACTTACGTTATTAGAGAAGGAAACTTTTCTTCTTAAAACAGATCATTTTATTAGTATACATTTGAGGATTAATACCAATGGTGATCTTCCATCATAATCAGTCTTATTAGGATCTACGCCAGCTGCAACCAAACGCTTAACACGATAGATGTCATCGTTATAAACAGCAGAATTTAACCTTAGAGCCATCTCTAATTCATGTTTTTCAACATGAAGTGTTATGTCAGACTCCAAGATCTTGTTATGGAGGTGTGCTTCTTTTCCCTGACAGTATTAGCGTAGCAAATGAAATACCAATCAGTTAAACATAAAGAAAATGAGCTTCCAGCTGATTAATCTATGTTGTATTAAGGGCTTAAGGCATA
This sequence comes from Artemisia argyi, assembly GCA_030686995.1. Classification (NCBI taxonomy): domain Eukaryota; kingdom Viridiplantae; phylum Streptophyta; class Magnoliopsida; order Asterales; family Asteraceae; genus Artemisia; species Artemisia argyi. The sequence continues at coordinate 8,044 of JARVZY010009257.1, forward strand.
TTTCTTAGCAAGATTTACAAACCTCAAGGAGATTGTCTAAAATGATCCTTCCATCAGAGAAGAATACCTCCAATATATCTTTAAGAGATTGTTTATCAACCCGTAGTAGCTTTGACAGCTCACTGACACGAACTGTATCAAGTACTGGGATATTACAAAGGACTGAAATTTCATTCAGAGAGCTACAACGTTCCAAAGTCCTAACACATTTTCCTGATTCATTCTCACTTTTTCCCGCATCCTCCTGTATAATGTTAGCAGTTGTGATGACAGGATTCTCTTTAGCAACGAACTCAGAAATTCTTATGATAACCAGATAATTCACGACGAAACTAAAGACTTTTGAATGATTTGTTCAGTAAGTTTAATAAAATAGAATAAAAGGTGATATGATGACATATATTTGAGAGATAGTCCAACTCGTCTAACGATGCTCACTCACTCAATATTATTTCTCAGTGCTAACAAAGCATACTAATCTACCTCTTATAATCCCTAATTGAATAACTGCATTGGGCCTAACATTTTTGCAAAAACAATTGAAACAGAAAAATAAATAAAATCATCCAACACGAGAAGAAAGGGCTGAAACTGATACCACCACTGTCCCATGACAAACAATGTAAAGCTGATCTGCTATATTTCCTTCTTCAATAATCACTTCTCCTGGAAGAAAAAGTTCTTCCTCAACTTTAATTGCCTACAAGGTCAAACAACCAAATACATTAACAAGCACACAAATAAATAAATAAGTAGCCATATGCTTACACCTGCAGCATCCAATGTTATAAACACAGTATGATTATGCATGCTAAAATACTTTTGTTTTTCAGTCAGATTTTAAACATGACCAACAACAGAGCAGATATTTGAAAAAGAATATAAGGTTACATCTTAATGAAGGGTCAAATTAATGAAACTTACAATCTGTTTAATAAAAGCAAGTGAGCATCCCTTAAAAAGAGGAACTTCTTTAACGTATGGTTCATACAACTTTTGTGAGATCTGTAAAATGCAACCGTTAATGTAAATAATTTTATAAGTGAAATACTAGTTCTCACATTCAGACCCAGAGAAGATATCAAACAGATGTAGGCATGAAAAATATATATATAAGCAAACTCAGAACGTTGTTAGTCAAATTATGGATCGATTGCATGAGAATGAAACTAAAATTGGTCCAAGGTCTATTAAACTATAATCTTTATTAACTTAAGTTTGATTATCAAACCCTCAGATTTTTAAGAACTTTGATAAAAAGTAATATGCCCAGGTTACTCGGTCAAAATGATTATACATGACATGTCAGTACATGTTAAATATTTTACATGGTGCTGAGAAACCGGTTAACCATCAAGGTTGAATACTAGCTTAAATTGAAATCATTAAATGTTTGAAAAAGTTTTTATTGTGCAAAGTTGGTCACCTTTTTATGTTCATTTTCTTTTTCCTTTTTTTCCTTTCTTTCCTCTAGCTTCTTGCTAGAGTGTTAATAAATTTGCCGTTCAAAAACAAAAATGTTTTATATCAATCAGACTTCAGACCTTGGCTCGAAAACTAGCAGGAATACCCTGAAGAACAGAAGTGTCACTATCGCTGCTCTCGTACTGTAAACGCACGTGACTTTTGATCTCTTTGCTAATATGCCTCCCAAGTTTGTTTTTGTTCATATATCTGTTCAGATCTGTCATTTTATCCCTGTATCTTTCTGTTTTTGATCCTTTCACAATGAGTGCTGCCATATTACCAAGCAAATAAGCACCAAGAATCATATCTCCTGATATATAGATAATTATGAATAGCATTTCCCTGTTGTTGACGGCATGTATATCCCCATAACCTATAGAATGCACAATAAATGGCTGGAATAAGTAAAGCATCTTCACTTAAACTAATAATGAACGTTGCGGGATCTTTCATCTATGTCATAATCAGATATCCACATGCATGTCTAAGAATACATAATACAATTTATAGGAATCTCTCTCAGCAATAAACTATACTTGAAATATTATTCGTTACCATGCAAATCATGCAGTTCAAAAATTTCCATATGACATGGACACATGGTGGATAACTATAGCATAAAATTTCATATTTGTAAGATCTTTTATCGTAATCATACACCTCGTGATGCAATTCACAAAACAACCGGAATGAATTGCCATAAAAAATAAAAATCCCTTCATAATCAGTGTTTTAGTGAGAAATCATCCTTGAATATTTGAAATGTTTTGCTTAAGTGTTTGCTTGTGTTTTTTTTCATTGATTTATATGTAATATATTATGTATGTTTGTATGCATAGGAAGCTAATTAACAACCAAATGTTGAAGTATAAGGTTCGAATTTGTCAATATTGGCTATAAGATAATTTAGAATACAGTTATTATAAATAAGCTTATGTTTTTTAACGCAAAAAGAAAAAAAGTATTAAAAAAATATATATGGTAACGAAAAGTGCTCACCAACAGTTGCCATAGTGACAATGGAAAAATATAGTGAAGTGATGTAGCGTGTCCACAAGTCTATTTCTCGAAATTGCGAGTAACTGTAGTCTCCCATCTTCAAACTGCCTATCCATGTATAACCTTCCTTTGCAGGAGGCAGAGTGGTTGCCAGGTAGTAAAAGATACATGCTGCTGTATGTGTACAATAAAGTTCAACAACAAAAAGTTTTATAATTCTTGTGAACAGGTAGTTGATTCGAATATCTTTCTCCAATCCCTCAAAAAATTCCGTCACTCGTAGAGCCCGACTTAGCCGGATCCACAGCAGGTACCTTACTGCTTCATTTCTTTTACAAGCCTGATAAAAAAAGTTACTAAGAACACTGATGGTCTGATGCTAATCTGATGTATTTGAAGTAATATAGAAAATTAAACCCTAGGTATATACTACTAGTTAAGTGACATTTATCTCAGTTACATATGAAATTTCACAATCCATATCCCATCTCAGTGCTTAAAGAAATACTAAAACTGCTGTCAAAACAATTTACCAGCTAATGCATCAAACTTTTAACTTGATCAAACTTCTACACTTCCATGCATTTAGGATCGGATGAGTTCTTATATATAACTCTCCAACTTACACCTCAGCTCTTCTCATTATTTTGTCAATTTAGGACTAGTTACAATATATTTCCCCATCTTGTGCAGATACCTTAAATTTATTTGGCATTTCAGAATAAAAGTAGATATTTTTACAACGGTAACTCACACTTCATAGTTTCATCAAATTAAATTACTCTGTGTTTTTTGGGGTGTTGCTATCTTTAACTATATGTTAGATACATGTAATTCAAAGGTGCTCTCACAATGCAGTTAGTATAAATCGAGATATATGTTATGTGAAGATAAAGTAATAAAAAATATTCTTAAGATATTGAATATAACCTTGTAAATGGCATCCAAGGGCAAACAACCAAGAACATCAAGCACAAAACGAGATTTTAAATAGCTGCAATGTAAGGCAAACCAAACACATTTGTAAGTTAATGAAAGGGGTGACATAAGATAAGCTAATAACTTCATATTTAAGGTGACATAACATAAGTTAATGAGTAGGTGTTTATCGGCTTGTAGCTGTACAGCTAATAACTTCATATTTAAGGTGTTTTGGACTTGCTAATTCAAACACATCTTCTTACATTACGTTTTGACATAAGATAAACTAACAGCTGCTTTTATGTACAAGCTAGCTAGAATTACATGTTTGAATAAGACACCCTCTTACACTAAAGAATTAAAGAAACAGTCATGAGTGAGTAAGTACCGAATAGCAATGAGATTGTGATCGCAGATGAGACGATGAGAATGGGGGTCCTTGTAGGCAACGAAAAAACGTAAGACAATATCAATGAGAAAAGCAAGCTGACCAGCAATGTCAAGGAGGAATAGGTCCTCCGGCAGTCCTCGGAAGAATCCAAACTCTACGGGTGTGAAGAAGGATGAGTATACTGCCCATATAACTATAAAGTGCTTCCATGCTACATACCACCTGTATCACATTCACATCCCTTGTGATTACTTCATATAAATTAAACTTGTCTCTTTATTCCCATAATATCACCTACTAGCTAGAAATTATCTTTGTAATAGCTTTTACAACAATTTAATTGTGTGAGTGGGATCCATTATCTTTCTTGTCATTAGTCCATACAATTGGACTTGCAATTTTCTATCAGCTTCTATGAAATTGGTGCATTTGACATGCTCTTAGCATTTAACTTTTTATACACTAATCTTTGTTAGAGCATTGTGCACAGTTTGGTGCGGTCATGTGGTGGCGTGGAAAAAGTGTTGCCCATCAGCACTTTTTCATGTAACACTAGAATCTGTTACACCACACAAAACACCACCCTTCCCTAATATAACACCAATTCTGGTGCCATGGGACTTTAAAAAAAAAAATAAATAAAAAAAAAAAAATAAAATTAAAAAAAAAATTAAAAAATAAAAAATTAAAATCCAAACAAGAACAACAAAAAAGTAAGTGGAAAAAGTAGTTATAATCCCCACTTTCAGATATCCTATAAAATTACGTAAATAGCAATCTTGTTTTAAAACTTTTCAAACTAATAATGCTAAACTATAAACAATCAAAAAGATACAATTACTTTGGACTCCTATTAAGTTTGTGATCCATTCTCTACATCAAATGTAATCAATGCATGAATTTCAAACAACAAGCCTTTTGTAAACCCTCCATTGGGTGGCATAAGGGACTTTCAGCGTCTCGCTATCACTCTCCTAAATGAGAGATGATTCCATCTTTTAGTGGGTCATGCTAATCTCTCTGAGTGTCTAATATGAGTGTTCAGAAGTGGACTCGAACCACGTGATGTTATCGAGCGTTCATCATCTCTCTTATTCATGGCATATACACGCTTTTTCTAGCCTACTTGGGAGTGAAGTGTTAGAAATTATGTTCATACTAGAGTTAGAATATGCTATTAGAATAAACCAATGAGCTAATATTACATAGTTTTAGGTACAAAATTAGCATAAGTTTAGACTTATCAATCATTTATCTCACCAAATATGAGAGTGGCTAGAGAAATATTTTAACAGAAGTGTTGGATGTATATATTTAAGAAGAGGCATTGAAATATTTTAACAGAAGTGTTGGATGTCGTCTCACCAATTTTGTGGATGAATAACAAAGCTACTAGTTGCAGTGCGGACACCATCACTCGAGGGTCGCCACCTCAATGGGCTGTCGTACTCCTCCTCTTCATTTAAGTCGACCTCTTCTCCTCTTCTTGTCTCCATTTTTAAACCTCTGATTGATAATTAATGAACTAATAATTAACAATATATGTAGAGTTCGCTTTAATTAGTACAGAATTATGCCTCAAAATCACTTTTTGAAAAGAGATGAATCAAAATATATTCCAATTTTAGTGATTACGAATGTATATAACTTTATTTGAAATGAAAGACGGACCAACAAATCAAACAGAAACTTGTTCCAATCGAAAAACAACTTGTAAAGTATAGTCCAGTTTCTCATTTACTATTTCCTCATTGTGATGTGTGACTCTGATCATTACACATAGTACAATTATTATATCAACATTGTTGAAAATTGTGGACATTACATTTGGAGAAATGAATTTCAAAATTCTAAGAATAATGATACTTATGGTTGTCTTTGACAAGAAGAATATATTGCATGACAAAATATGGTGGTAGGAGAATATATACTTAGGTTATCATGTCAAATGCATTCTTCCTTTCTTCTACAATAAGGGAGGCTATGATATATACTGTTAGGATCTTAGAAAATAAATTTATTTTTTTACAGAACTTGAGAGTTTAAATATATATGAAGAGTAATATTTGTCTTTCCATGAACACATAAAAAAAGAAAAAGTTATAAAAAGAGACAAATTATTTGATAATGACTGAAAAATGTTTTACAAATTATTGATGTTAAAAGTTGCATAATTTGTTCTATTATTTGTAATCCTATATTCACTCCTAAGTTTGTTGACCACATGCACTTCGAGGATGGTACATGATTGGAGTGGGTGAGCGACGAGACAAGAAGATATTTCCGTTTTTAAAGGAGTGGCACGAGTTAGAGCTTACAAAACAAATTGAGTGGTATTGAAAGTTATGATTTATGGCATCAAATAATTGACCATCCTTCTAGAAAAATAATTGATTTATTCCCCTGGTTTTTCTTTCTTTTTCTTTTGCTTGCTATTTTTCTTCTTTTCATTTTACAAATTCTGAAACTAAGCATTAGTGTTACTTATCTCTTTGATTATTTTTAGAGTGCAATTTATATTGAGTTGATCGCCTATAGATCTTATTTAAAGAGTTGGTAATAGAGATAAAAAGAAAATAAATTCATAGGTCCCCTAAATATAGCCATATTCCCCTGTCTATTCATCACAACCAAAATTCATTAAAGCATAAGTCTGAGACTCTGTTCACAAGATGTATTAAGAGAAGAAAGTGGAAGGAAAAAAAAACAAAATTTATGTGTGTTTTCAATACTTTTTTTAAGAAGTAAATAGAAAGGAAAAGGTTTAAAGTGAGTGGGTATATGATGCTTTTTGCGATAAATATTTTCATCTTATTTTTCGAATGAAAGCGGTGGAAAGAAGATGTATCTATTTATACTAGATGAGTACATGTGCATAACAACGAGATCTTCTAGTAGCAGATAGTTATAATGATATTTTGATTACACAAAACGTTACACAAAACACTTAATCAAAATATCAATATAACCGGTGGTTGCCAAATAATATACATACTATTATAGCAAGAAAAACCCGACCAATTAGTCAATTCTCTCTCAAACCAAGAGAGAATGAACCAAGAGGTCAAATAAAGTCAAACCACAATATATCCCGAAGTATTTGATATTCCCGGGTCGTTTTGTGTCCCAACGAAGTGTGAATAGAAAATCGGGTTTGGTTCGTGATCGAGTGATTTTGAATATTGAAAGATATTCTCGATTTTATGACTAAAATTTAGAAAACATAAACTAAAAAGCCAATTAATAAACACATAAAACAAGTAGGCAAAGCACAAATAAACAAAAACGAAATCCAAACTAAAAACGCGCACTTAACAGGAGTCTAACGAGCCTTAAAAACCTAATTTTGGAAAATTAACCCTTGAAATGCAAATTTATTTTTTTAAAAGTCCGAAATGACTAAAAATAATTTTAGAAAAAAGAATTATATTTTTTTTGACTTTAATTTTATTTATCATGAATTAAAAATACTTTTAATCTAATTAAATTATAAAAAATACTAAATTATTTGAGAAAAATCTGAAATCTATACTATTTATAATTGAGGAAATACTCTCTCTCCAAAAATTCAGATGTACAAAAAATGATGCATGGTTTACAACACTTTAAATCAAGCAATTTTCATAATTACAACAACCAAAGCATTGTGTACAACAAAAACTATCATGAATCGAAATTCAGACCACTTTCCTTAGAATTCTACATTAATAGCATTAAAAACACTCCTACACCCAATATTACAATCATTTAAACACAATGTACAACACTCATTCTACATTAATAGCATTAAAAACACTCTTACACCCAATATTACAATCATTTAAACACAATGTACAACCCTCCATCTTAACCTAGACATGAACCTGTGACCAAGACTCGACTCAATAAAACTCGACTAGATACACAAGGCTGTGACCAAGCAAATTTAGGTGTCAGAATGACTTCCCGTGACATTTTTATTAATTCCATTGAAAAATTTTATTTCAGGGTACCCGCCGCTGCAACGCGCGGGTACCCTACTAGTTTTTATAAAAAACTTTAAATTGTATAGAATCTAGGAAAAATAAAGTGGGAGTGACAGCTTTTATAAATAAGCAGAAAATAAGCCAAAGAGTTTTATTAAGCTAAATATGAAAAGAAGTGTTAAGTAAAAAATTGTGCAAGGTAATACATGAGGAAGACCCAAGGGCAGTTGGTAAGTGTGGTGTGGTGTGAGAGGTTGAGGATGGTTGAGGTCAGGGGTTCGAGCCCTGCTCATCCCTGACTTCCCATCTTCCCTTTTTATTTTATTGTCGAAATTTTCTTTTTGAAACTTAATAATAAGCTGAAATTAAGAAACTTTTGTGAAAAAAATATTTTTAAAACTTTGAAATAAGCTGAGAAGAAGCTGAAAAGCAAAACAATTTATAAAAACTTAACTTAGTAAAAAAGGCTTAAAAGGGAAAGAATGCACAAGCTTATAAAAGCTTGTGCATACCTAACAAGCTACTAATAAGCTAAATGGCAAACTAAACAAGCTATACTAGACCTACATAAAGCAGTCCTAATAATCTAAAAAGCCAAAAAGCTAGAAAAAGCTAAAACTGGATCTGATAATCAAACACACAAAATGGGCTACTATAGGCTACTGAATAAGCTGCTAATCAATAAGCTATTATTTCTAAACCTAAAAACAGCATAGACAAGCAACTAAGGACCATGTAAACCAAAATCCAGACCATTTTTAGCTTATTTGATGCTTAAAATCAAGCTGATAAGCAAGCTTGTTGAGACATTTTTTTTGGTTTTTTATAAAAAAACAAACAGACCTAGACCTCTACTTTTTGACACTAATATAAGCAATGAAAACTTATTGGAATTAGATGGAAAATAGAAAACAGCATAGAACTCCAACAAAAGAACTTACATACCAATTTTCAAACATTTTTTTTGACTCAAACTGAGCTTATAAATAAGTTGAGAACAAGCCAACTTAAGACACTTATGATGTTTTGATACGCACATCAGTGTGTACAGATCTGAACTCTACTATTTAAACGCAAAGATAAGCTACCAAAAACTAAGGAAATGAGCTTAAAACTCTAAAACAGTATTAGTCAACAACCCAAGATCTCTTAAAATAATTTTCAACCAATTAGGACAAGAAATAAGCTTATAAATAAGCTGATAAAGAGGCTTACTAAGACACTTATGAAAAACTGATATCTCAAAACAGACTAAGTAGGTACATTTAAGCTAACTTTTAAACTATAAAACTATTAAGCTAAACTTAAAAACAGAAGAATTCTAACAACCAAAGAACTTATAAAAGCACTTATTAAGGATTTTGAACATAAAATAAGCTATAAAAAGCATCTGATAAAGAAGGCAGTTAAGCTGATTTTTTTTTCTCTTAGAAACTTTTAGAACTTGAAGACTATGAAAAAACTTTAAATCCTAAACTAATTGACTGAAACTGATTAAACTAGGCTAAATTGACTTATTGAAAGTTATTTGTACCAGAAATAAGCTAAAACAAAACTTTAGTACTTATAGTGTTTGAATCAGCATTTACGTCAGCTTTTGCTGATGTAAGTTATTGAAAATGGAAATGACTCAAACCCTTGACACTTATGCAGAAGGTAAAACATGCAATCTAGACCAAAAGCTGACACTCAAATGGACTATAAAAAGAACTTACTAAACTAACTGATTCAAACCACTTTAAGCTATGAAACTTTGGAAATTTAACTAAAAGCTTGAAAACTACGCAAAACTACTTTTGAATACTTAAAAACTACTAAGTAGATTAAATTAAAGCTAATTGAAATAGAATAAATGGCCTAAACAATGAAAACAATTTTAACATTTAACTAAAATCTAAATCCAAACACTCCTTTAAATACTTAAAATGCTTTTTAAGACTGAATAAAGACACAAAACTATTAAATCAAGTAATATTAAGCATACATAAGCTATAACTAAGCAAATAAGACATATATAAGCATGAAAATAAGCAGAATAAGCAGAGAATAAGCAATAAGCAGTAATTAAGCTAAAAATGGAAGTTTAGAGGCTTTACCTTGATCATAGCTCAACAAGGATCAAATAAGCTCGAGGAGCTGCTCTACAAGCTCCAGCTTATCAAAAGATAAGCTGGTGAGAACCTATAAGCCCTTCCCTTATTGGCTTATCTTCCAAAGTGCTTATTTCCTACTTAAAAAAGATTTTTAAAGCTAAAAACTAAGCAAGCTCAAACCATCTATTGAGAAGGTGGACTGAGCTTATACAAAGGTAAAAAAAAAGCTTATTGGAACAGCTTATTAACCAATACAAACAATATTTAAATGCATTAAGGTAAATAAGACAATATTTAAAGGAAAATGAATTTTATTAAAAATTTAAAGAGTACAATGCTGAAAATTAAAATACAACTGAAATGTAAAGACAAGAAACTAAATAAGCAGTAAAATAAGCTAAACAAAACAATAATAATGGACTCAATAAACAAGCTATTGGACGACTTCACTTGTGTGGTGAGGAGATCCTTTTATATACCTTGAAAGATACTTTTAGGGTTTCTGGGAGTTTCTCAGATCTCTAATCTTCACCCTTAATTCCAATCCATCATTTTAGCACCCTTAGATTGCTTCCACATATCAGTAACCAATCGGATTCCTTCAATTTGCCAACATGGACTATTAAGGCGTCACATCCCTGCCTTGTCAGTGCTTCTAGAAGATTGGGAGTGGGTAATTGGGTTTATGTGTGGCAAGGTAAAAGTGGAGAGGGAGAGTGAACAGTAATACCAAATTTTCCCGCTTATTTTTTTGACTGAGGAGTAATAGGGGGTTTGACCAGGTACTATATGTTGACTTTCGGGTAAGGGGTGGGTTGGATCAGGTAAAAAGGGCATTGGATTGGATAAGGGTTGGTTTTGTTTGGCTTTGGGTTTTGTTTTGGATTTATTTTGTAGTTTAGGTCCGGATTAAAGGGTTTAACTAGGTTAGTGATTTAGGACTAGTTTTGCAAAATTTGGACTAAAAGTGACAATGATGTTAATACAAATATCGCCTAAAAACGTTATTTATATTTTACGATCTTCGCTAAGTTTTGTTAATGACAAATGTAAACTTTAGTTTCTAAGTAAAACATAATCTTAGTTTTAAAGACTTGCATAAACTAGACTTTTGCTACATTTTACATTTCATAAAACACAACACTTCTTATTTTCTAAAAATAGAATTGTCACATCACATTTATGCCAAGTTTTGTCATTATACATTTATGGAAAGAAATGTGTTTGACTTACTTAGATGTTGCTTGCAAGTTTAGTGTTTGACTTGATATTATGTGATGTGACATTGTTTGGTTTGCAAGAGTAATGAGATGTGACTTTTTTTTGGTTTGCAAGATTTATTGCAAAACCAACTGCAAGCCCGGTGGTACCCTGGAGGTACACGGGCGGAACCCTTTTGAGGGGTCCGCCTGATCCGCCAGACCTGCAGAAGGTTTGGCTATAAATATTGAGCCACGAGTTGAATTTTGGCTCATCACTTGACATTATATTTTACACACACATTCATTCTTTCATCTAACCTCTTAACATTTCATATGTGAAGTTTCTTTTTGTAGCAAAGAGATTCACGAGCTTACTAAAAGTAACAAGTATTCAACACAACGTTGCAAGACTTGTTAGCTTAGCATTGTGTAGACTTGTGTAGTTTACACTTCATTTGATTGTGTATTTTCAGTAGTGATCGGTTAGTATTTTAGTCCTCAATATACAATGTGTATCGGGAGTAGTTGTACCCTTGTAAAGAACTAACGGGAGTGGTTGTACCCTTGGTAAAGAACTCGACATCTAGCTTTGTGTCGGTAAAAGTATAAGCGACGTGTAAGGTTTTCTCCGCCGGTGAAAGGAGCTTGTTGACTAGTGAAAGTAACTCTCGAGTTGGATACTCGGGGCGTGGACGTAGGGCAAGGAAAAAGAGTCCTTGTAGCCGAACCACGATAAATACTCGTGTTGTGGTTTGATCGTTTCTTTCATTTACTTGCATGTTATATATTGTGTTTGTGTATATATCTTTGATCAAACGGAAAGTTTAAAGCTAACTTAACAAGTTAAAAAGATTTTAATCGGTAAACTATTCAACCCCCCTTCTAGTTTTCCACAATTGGCATCAAGAGCTACGTTACTCAAGCTTTTAAAATATATTGTGTTTTAAAACTTGAAACGATCCATGGATTTTGAAAATTACAAAGAAGGGCAATCTATGCAAAGACCACCACTCTTTGAAGCAAATGGTTTTATATATTGGAAAAACCGTTTTGAAACTTACGTGAAATCTAAAGATATAGATTTGTGGTATATAATTATTGATGGTGATAACGTAGTTACTAACATCAAAGATGATGATCAAAAGAAATTAATTGGTAAAAATAATGAAGCTAAAATGATGCTTTACAACGCTTTGCCTAAGAAAGAATATGAAAGAGTCTTTTTGTGTAAAACCGCCAAAGATATTTGGCAATCTTTAATTGTCACTCACCAAGGAAACTCACAAGTTAAAGATAACAAAATTGATCTTCTTGTTCAACAATATGAACAATTTGTTATTTCCGAAGATGAGATTATTGATAATGCTTTTGCTAGGTTTAATACTATTATTACTTCACTTAAAGCACTTGACAAATCTTTTTGTAGTAAGAACTTTGTCAGGAAATTTCTTAGAGCACTCCATCCGAAGTGGAGAGCAAAAGTGACGGCAATTGAAGAATCCAAAGATCTTTCAAGCATGTCACTTGATGAGCTAATTGGAAACCTCAAAGTTCACGAAATGGTAATGGAAAAAGATTCGGAACTAGTTAGAGGCAAGAAAGAAAAAGTTAAGTCCATTGCCTTGAAAGCTAGAGTCCAATCAAGTGATGATGAAGAATCTACTTCGGATAGTGATGATGAGGAATATGCTATGGCCGTTAGAGACTTCAAGAAGTTCTTTCGTAGAAGAGGAAAGTTTGTAAGGCAACCTAAAGATGACAAGAAAACTTTCCGAAAAGATCGTGATGATAGGAAAGGAAAGGTTGAAAGAAAATGCTATGGGTGTGGAGACACAAGTCATCTTGTAGGAGAATGTCCAAAACCACCCAAGAGCAAACCTCAACAAGCTTTTGTGGGTGGTGCTTGGAGTGACTATGAAGGAGATGACGATGAGCCAAAGAATGACGATATTGCTCTCATGGCTCACAATTCAAATGAGGTGTGCCTCAAAGTTTGTTTGGAACCGGATGAATGGATTAAAGATAGCGGTTGTTCAAGGCACATGACGGGTAACAAAAGCCTCTTCACTTCTTATCACAAATGTGACGGAGGTAATGTTACGTTTGGTAGTAATGCTAAGAGCAAAATCATCGGAAAAGGTACAATCTCTCATGACTCCCTTTTTATTGATGATGTAGCTCATGTTGATAACTTAGGTTTTAATCTCCTTAGTATTAGTCAACTTTGTCGTAATAAGTATAATGTTCTTTTTAGTGAAAACGGAAGTAAAATACTTAAAGATGGTATAACCATAGCCAAAGGTGTCCTTAAGAACAACGTATATATCATGAAGATGGATCCAACATCTAGAGACAAACTTTGTCTTACCTCATTAGATGAATCTTCAACTTTATGGCATAGACGTTTAGGACATACTAACGTGAGACTAATCCAAAACCTCTCCTCCAAAGACTTAGTTCGAAACCTACCTAAGTTGAAATATGACCAACACTTTTGTGATGCTTGCAAAGTCGGTAAACAAGTCCATAATAGCCATAAGGCTAAAAACTTGGTTTCTACATCTAGGTGTCTAGAACTTTTGCATATGGATTTATTTGGTCCATCCGCTATACAAAGTTATGGAGGTAACTTCTACACTTTAGTCATAGTTGATGATTACTCAAGATATACTTGGACAAAATTTTTGAAAAGTAAAAATGAAGCTTTTGATAAATTTGAGATTCTAAGTAAGAAAATTCAAAATCAAGTAGGATTGTGTCTATTAGAACGGATCACGGTCGTGAATTTGATAATGAATTTCAATTTGGAAACTTTTGTGACAATAATGGTATAACTCATAACTTTTCGGCTTCACGTACTCCTCAATCTAATGGTGTAGTAGAACGTAAAAACCGGACATTGCAAGAGATGAGTAGAACAATGCTTAATGAACAAAACATTCCACAAAAGTTTTGGTGTAATGCCGTTGACACATCAACATACATTTTAAATCGAGTCTTAATTAGACCATTTTTGAATAAAACTCCTTATGAACTATATAAAGGTATAAAGCCTACATTAGGATACTTTAGAGTGTTTGGGAGTAAATGTTTCATTCTTAACACCAAGGATTATCTCACCAAATTTGACCCAAAGTCTTATGAAGGTGTATTTCTTGGATATTCACAAAATAGTAAAGCATACATTGTTTTGAACAAAGAAACCTTAAGAGTCGAGGAATCGTTGAACGTAACATTTGACGAGAGTCTACCTCCCTCTAAGACATCACCTTTGGTAGATGATGACTTAGTTGAAAGCCAAGCAATAGAAAATCAAGAAATTTTAAGTGATGACAAAGAAGATGAACTATTTAACAAAGAACTTGTCAATGTCAAAGAATCTAAAAGTCATCCATTAGATGGTGTCATTGGCAACATTAACGAAAGAACACTAAGGTCAAAAGTTCAAAATGAAAGCAACTACTTTTGTTTCGTGTCAACCATTGAACCTAAAAATATTAATGAAGCCATTAAAGATGAGTCTTGGGTAATTGCAATGCAAGAAGAGTTAAACCAATTTGTTAGGAATGATGTATGGACATTAGTTCCTCAACCAAAGAGTCAAACTATAATTGGAACAAAATGGGTATTTCGTAATAAAATGGATGAAAATGGAATTGTGTCTAGAAACAAAGCTAGGCTAGTTGCACAAGGATATAACCAACAAGAAGGCATTGATTACGATGAAACTTTTGCTCCGGTTGCTAGGCTCGAGTCAATTAGAATCTTACTTTCATATGCATGTGCACACAATTTTAAACTTTTTCAAATGGACGTCAAAAGTGCATTTCTAAACGGAGTCATTAATGAAGAAGTGTATGTTGCTCAACCACCGGGCTTCATCGATTTTGAAAAACCAAATCATGTTTACAAACTTAAAAAGGCTCTTTACGGACTTAAGCAAGCTCCAAAAGCATGGTATGATCGACTTAAAACATTCCTAGTTGACCATAAGTATACCATGGGCTTAGTTGATAATACTCTCTTCACTAAGAAGAAAGATTCACATATTATCATAGTCCAAATCTATGTTGATGACATTATATTCGGATCAACTTGTCAAGAATTATGTGTGGATTTCTCAAAAATCATGCATGATGAGTTTGAAATGAGTATGATGGGAGAACTCAACTTTTTCTTAGGACTCCAAATCAAACAACTAGAAGATGGTATCTTCTTTAACCAATCTAAATATATTAAGGACATGCTTAAGAAATTTGGACTAGAAGATTCGAAACCTATCAAAACTCCCATGTCCACGGAAACTAAACTCACCAAGGATGAGGAAAGTGAATCCGTAGATAGCACTAAATATAGAGGTATGATTGGTAGTCTACTTTACCTAACGGCTAGTAGACCCGACATTATGTTTAGTGTTTGTCTATGTGCTCGTTTTCAAGAAAATTCTAAAACTACCCATCTCGAAGCCGTTAAAAGGATTTTTAGGTATATTAAGGGCACTACACATTTAGGTTTATGGTATCCCAGAGGAACGGGAATAGACACCATAGTGTATGCCGACTCGGATCATGCCGGTGACTATGTCGATAGAAAAAGCACAAGTGGTATTTGTACTTTTGTTGGACATTGTCTCACCTCATGGTTCTCTAAGAAGCAAACGGCTCTTGCTATCTCAACAACGGAAGCCGAGTACGTTTCGGCCGGAAAGGCATGTCAACAAGCTCTTTAGATGAAGCAAGCTCTTGTCGACTACGGAATTCAACTCAACGACATCACAATTCTTTGTGAAAACAAAGGTGCCATTGATCTTAGCAAAAACCCGGTTCAACATGCTCGTACCAAACATATTGAAATCCGTCATCATTTCCTTCGTGACAACGTTCAAAAATGAAATATCTCAATTGAGAAAGTTTCTTCCGAAGACAACATAGCCGACATTCTCACAAAACCCCTTAAACGTGAACCTTTTAACCTTCTTAGGCTAGGATTAGGACTCATGGAACCTACATTGTAGTTCTGGACATTAGACAAAAATCACAAAAATCAAAACAAATCCATAACTCTTTTTCTCAGCAGGGTCGGCGGAACCCTCAGACACAACGAGCGGAACCCATTTCAGGGGTCCGCCGTATCCGTCGGCTTGCAGAACCAAAATATTTGTTTATATTAAACCAAACACCCATTATCTCATACCACCACTTCCAAACTGCTACTATTCACTTTACCATCCATCCACACCTACGAATTCTTGGTCCTCCAATCATTTACATTGCAAATCAATCATCATTGTAAGTATTCTAAACATGATTACAATCCTGATCTGAGTCTAAGAATTCTATTTCTTGCATAAAAACAAAAACTTGGGGTTATGCATTAACTTGAAAAACTCATGCATAAGAATTAGGTGTTTAATAAAACTAATCATGTTTCCCATAGTTAGGAATTGCATCTTTAATTAGTATAAACATGTTTGCTAAAACACCTCATGTCAAATCCTTCTAAAAATTTCTCACAAGTAGGACAAATATTTTTTCATCTCACATTGAGAATACAAAATCAAAACGTTATGTTTAAAACATCACTTGCATAATGTCTCTTGAATGCTAAAGGGAATACATAACCAATATGTATTTTCGGGTACATTCAAACGAAGCTACATTGAACTAGGAGCGTTTGGGTTATCTTTTGTTTTATAACAAAACTTGCATAAAACGATTTTGAAGCATCAAAATGAGTCAAGATAACCGCACCTCCACATTGTTTTCATATAGGCACACACTAGAATATCCACATTATAATAGTGGTTTACATAAACTAAAATGTGAAATTTTGTTGTTCTAGGAATCATCATGCCTCCTCTAACCCACTACGACCACAAGGACACCATTAAGTACCTACCAAAACACCACAAAACCAAGGGCCTTACCCCAAACCAAGTAAACGTTTTCAAAGCCCTAGAAAAACACTATGTCCATGAGGGTAGAACCATTGACCCGTCTTTCCTAGAAGGCACAAACCTTTACGCCGATTTTGCCACAATCAACTTTGAGTGTCTTTTGAATATCGACGAGCCTATTTGTCCTAGGTTCATTCTAGAGTTCTATGCATCCTCCGTCCTCTCCACGGATGATTATGGTCATATGTCTATCAACTTTAGGGTTAGCGGTCATCAATACTCCTTCACTCTTGAGGAGTTTGCTCAAATCCTAGGTGTCCCAAACCGTGGTACTTGCCTCTATTCCGACTTGCACTCCCTCTCAACTCTTGACAACCTCCAAGACCGTATCCACCCTTATGACACACCCCTTGTCTCAAAAGACGTACTCCGTGACCACCTCTTTGTTAGGACCACCACCACTAGGAGAACCCGTTCGGGGAATGAGGTCGATAACGACCCATATGGAATGGAAATGAACGAACTCAAGCCCCAATTCAAGAAATGGGAGGAAGTCCTTAGAGCCAATGTCATTAGCACAATAGGGAACCGTGACCCTATCAACCTTTACCTTTGCTACATGCTCTACTCCTTGTCCGTTAGGCAACCCTTCAACCTTGCCTACTACATGACCAAGAGAATGACCGACATTCCCGTGCATGGCACAACGGCTATGTCGTATGGAATGCTCTTGACCCGTCTCTTTAGGTTCATCTCACCCATTCCACCAACTTCAAATGGTCTTCGTCTTGACTACACTCTCATTCCACACACCTTTGTTCCACTTAGTGATAAGAGAGTGTACAAAGCCCAAGGAAAACGTCCTCATCCTCCTACCTCATCATCATCTTCCTCAATGAGTGAAGATGACAATTTGCCAAACTCTAGGCTCCCACCTCTCGAATACCTATCCCAACTTCTGGATATTACAAACGAGTCGGCGGAGTTCAAGCAAACAAAGGGGATGTTTAAGAATCTTGGAAGATTCCTTGGAAAGCTCAAGAACAAGATTGACCGGCAATGAGAGCGGGTGTGTAGGAGTGTTTGGCACTAGGTACTATTTGAACTAATTTGGTTGTCTAAACAATGCTTATGATGTATTTGTAGTTTGGTACAATGTTTGATACTATTTGGAACATGTTCCATCTAACTTTGATGCAGGAAT
>JARVZY010009258.1:0-26184 GCA_030686995.1 Artemisia argyi
GAAACTCTAAAGTAACATCAAATTTTCATCATCATTTTTTTTTAAAGCTTTTCATATAAGAGTTTAAAAAAATCACATGTTCATGAAAACACAATAAGGTGTTTGATGAAATGTTTTGATAAAGCTTTTTTTTTTTTTTTTTTGTTATTTTTTTTTAGAGTGAAAGTGTTCATTTCAATATAATATTTTGGTAATTCATATAAAGCTTTCATATTTGATGAAAAAGTCAAATTGTTGATAAGCAAAACTTTGAATATGTAACGTGGATGAAACAAAGTTATTGATCAAATAATGGTCATCAAAGATTTAACATGGAAGTTTTTCATCAATGAATATGGAAGCATACAAAATTGTTTATTAGAAAACAAAAAAGTTTGGTATTTTTATCAAATAATACAAAAATGTGTGTTATGTTCATCAAATAATAAAATAAAATAAAATAATAAAAAAATGTATGTTATGTTCATAAATATAAAATGCTTATCGGTTTTTTTTTATTAATGGTCATAAATATATGTACATCAAGATAAAAAATATTCATCAATACTTCGGTTGTTCAAAAATACTCCGTCCATAACAAAGAATAAGGGACACAAGTCAACACCAGATGACTTCTTTGACTTTTTAGACGGACACAACATTCGATTTGATCATCTTCCTATTTCATAATATATAATTTATTATCTATTTCTCATTTTCTTTGAAATACCGGTGAATTTCACGGGCTTATTAGCTAGTTTGATATATAATATGATTTTGGTAAGCAAAATAGAGAGACATTAAACTAAGTTCAGTTTGTTCATTGCATTTTGTAGTTAAAATCGAAAACTATAAAAGTTGGGAAAATGAAGAAACATTTAGACTATGGTTAAAAGGACAACACATTGCCTAAGGTGAAAGAAAACTAATCATTTTAGTGACGTATGTCAGTATGTGAGATACATGTGATGTGAGTAATAATATGAGGAAACGTGCTAAACGATCGAGTCGTTCTTAAACAAACTTTAAAACATAAGTTAAAATTTTCTCAAGAATAGGCAATTAACTAACTGACTAGCTATACAAACGTTTTTCATTCAAATATGCAACCTTAGCTTGTAATTAGTAAGAATGTGTGTACGTGCATCTTAAGGGGTGGCAATCACGCCACACCATGATTCACCTTAATGCAAAATTAACCAATCATATGTTGCCAACACATTTCATAATTCACCATACCTCACATTCATTTTCTAGTGGCATTCATGATGCGCAAAATATATATATATATATATATATATATATATATATATATATATATATATATATATATATATATATATATATATATATATATATATATATATATTATTTCTTTTTTTTTTAAAAAGCCACAAACGGCTAGAATAATTAATGGGCTAACGTTCGAATTTTATGAGGAGTAGTCCATACCGATTCGGTATTTGATACCGAAATGCATGCCAAAATCTCCATGCTGAGAGAGTACATGGTTGATGCCGAGCGGCATCCTTTGCCGAGGCTCGATACCGAGTGGTTGCCAGTCCCCTAATAAACCTTGTAGGCTCTTTAAAACCGTTTGCCACCATATATTCATTTTGCACCTGCTTTTTCTAACTTTACCTCTTTAACACATGAAAACACATTAGTACCGTAAATTAATCTCTCATTACATGTATGGGTTAAGAATTTATCTACGCATACATAAAAAGCCTGACTTTGTAGCAATATCTCATACAAGTGTACAACAATTGGGGGTTACTTTACGTTTTGATTCTTCCAAAATTCATTTTCCCACATTTCAACTTGTTTTATAGCTCTTGTTTTGTTGTCTACAATATCTATAAGAGTTGATGGATCGTATGGTGAAGGCATACTACATGGGAGAGTGTCCGTAGGCTGCTGAACAAGCGACTCCATCATGAAGTTCCTAAACTTCTCGTCTGCAGGGCATGCTAACGACTCTGAGCATAGCTCCACTGCATTTGGAGGGACGGTAGGTTTGAACTTTAGGAGCTTAGCATATTCTGTCAATAGATGTAACATGTAGTCATAGACGTATTCCATCTTCATGTCCTCTTGAATGAACCGGCTTGATGCCTCACCCATCTCTTGTGCCTAGTTTGTTCATATAAAAACACGAGATTAAAACAACAAAACAGAAAACCTTAAGAAGTACAAAAATTTTCATGCCTCTCAATGATACAAGAAGAGTGTAAAGGTACACCAAACTGCCATTGTCGAAAATGACCATACCCTTAAGATCAAAAGTTTGTATGACTGCTACTTTACCTTGGAAGTGTGATTGTTTCCCCACTCAACAGAAAATTTTAGAGATCTACATTTGTCATTGTCTCGAATCGGCCAAAAATGCTTGAGTGGTGTCAGTCCCCTTGCGAAGAAAGTATAGTAACGTGGGGTTATGTACAACGTTGGTGAATCACACGCCAATATGTATTTCTCACTCACTGACCATGCCCATCCTTCTACGTATATCTTATACCTGTGTCCATGAAATTTGTCAAATAAAATTTTGTCAAACACTTACTGTATTAAACAATATATACCAGTAAGTACATTGGTCTTTCATATTTGAGCCCTTGAATCCGTGTGTAGACTCGTTCGTCCAGTTCTGTATCATTCAACAACAAAATGTTAAACCATCGACAACATTATATGTTTTAGATCATTAATCCAACCAATCTAAGTTGGCTTCAACTTCCTGTTCTTATATACTATCTAAGTATCTAATGCGAAATAACTTTAATATTAATCTTGTCTACGAGTGTATTTTTTTGTGGATGTTTCGAGTTAAAACAAGCCGTGTTGCAATATCTCCATATAGTCTACTAGCATCTAAAATGAAAAAATAACAAAAAATAATGATAACCTGAAAAAATAATCGAGTATTCCAGTCAACATTAGAAGTGTAGTTTACGTTGCACTTTTTAAGGTCAACCCTAATAGGAGACACATCAGGGTTACCCTTCCAATAAGCATAAGGTAATCTGTCCATCCATTTCACTCTCTTGTTTCCTTCTTTAAGCTCCTTCAATGTTATTTCCCAAGGCTTTTGGTTTGTCTCTGGCCTGTCACAATATAATTTAATCATTCAATTCAAATATAAACGCATTAAGATGAGATAATTTCCTTATTCAAATTACTCAGGAGGGCCAGTATTTGACTCCACTGTACGTGGTCTAAGAAGGGAATAGCCGTAACCATTTCTGAACCATTTCCCTGGCCACCTCCAAGATGTTTACCTAGTGGCGTTTGTACCCGAGACCTCTTGTGAGGATATCACGGACTGACCACTAGGCCACCTTGGCGGTGGTCAAGTTTGATTTGTGCATCAGACCCTTAGATTCTTTTTTTATAATTCAACATATATTAAGTCGAAAATAATGTATGACAAAGAAGTTCAATAGCTTATTGATTAATTACCATCCCCAAAAGGACCAATCTGGTGAGACGATGTCCAAGCTCCCGTAATCAGAACAATACTTGAACAGTGGTGGAGGCCTTGGATCCGGTCCCCTAAAGCGACTTTTTTTAATCATTGGACGATCATTGCAATCAAACATAAGTTCCAAATCAGGAATCCTTCCAGGGTACCGTCTGATCAATTGTTGGAACCCCCATAATGTGAATAAATCTCTAGTCTGGATAGACTTTCTAAATTTTTCTACATACGCTTTTCCATCAAGAATTATTAGCCTGAAATGCGCACTTGGTTTTGCTCCATCAACCATGTCTCTTGTGACCCCCGTCTCTCTCCAGCGGGCTAGATCTTCGTGGATCCAACGGAAGTAATCAGGACATGTCTTGAACCCTGGATGGCCTATGTTTTTATGAGTTGTTGGGTAGTTCTTGGGGCATGTCAAGGTTTCATTCCATGAGAGACAGTCAAGTGGGAAATAAGGAACCTTTTTTGTTGTTTGGAATTGTATGATTGATTGGCCCGAAAACAAGGACTACACATATATGAGTAATACTAAGATTAGCATATAAAGCTGAAAACGAATGTCACATGCAACAAAAAAGATTTCGCTAAGTAGCCATCGTTAAATAGTTTAAATTGAATCTTGCCTCACTTAACTGCCATTTTTCCATTTTGTCGCTAAACTTCACTCAATTTTACTTGTTATTTTCAGCAATATTACACACTTGATCAAAATTTATAGTATCTTAAACAAGCGCGAAGGTAATTGTGTCATGAAACATTTCCTCTAATTAAATCTTCACACTTAAAATGAGAAGAAGTCACTCAATATACATACTTAAAGGATAGACGAATTGTTTAAATCTTTACACTTGAAAGTTTTTAGAAATTTATTTGATCTCAAAGTTTCTAATCATCATACTACTTTTTCGCAATCTTCATTGTAAACTCTTATAGCTTTATAAGTGTAGAGTTTGTAATATTATTTGAGTGTAAACTGCACTAGTATTCCATAGCACTTACAGTCTTACACCTTTAAAATATGTATACGTACAAAACTATCAAAAAATATCACATATCCGTGTACTGCCTCGTCGCAAGCAAAATATTTGCAACATTTGACTCATCATATCATAGAAAAGTTTAATTGAAACGCATATAAATGACACTACATGTACATATGCCATATGCACCTTTTGGTTTTAATATACAAGCCGCTAAACACGTTTTTGCATATAAAGTTGTTTAAGGTTCAGTGATCACTTACAAGGTCTAACCAGCATGCAGCAGTTACGAACATGAAAAGGGAGCCAACGACTGCCACTAGAAACATCAAAGTACACTTCTCTTTATAAGTTTTCGTCATATTTCTAAGCTGTTGAAGATGGTCTAACTCACTCTATACATCCACAATGCATGTATCGCATTTTTTTTGTAAATTGAGTTGGGGGGATATATATGTTAGAGAAAATGGAGTTACATGTGAAATCAAGCATTGACCTTGAAGCTAATTGTGAACTTTGTGATCTAAGTAACATTAATTAGTTGATTAAGGTAACGTTTAGAATTAAGATAACGTTTATACATGTAACTTATGATGTAGGGCATGTTTTGTTGTCGATCGCTAGTCATAATTTATAAATTGTGAATCATATCGTTGTTTACATAACAAATTATGTACTAAAAAAGTGTATTAACCACATAACTTCGACTAAATCCAAGTACAAAAGCAATAAATTTTCATATATCTTTCTTGCAAATGACCGATTTGCATAACCAGCGACGTATGTTCATTCAAAACATATAGCATAATGAAACCAAAAACCTCTTGCAAAATATCATAACATCAGTCAGATTAAAACATAAAGCAAAGCTTTAATCTAAAGTATGTAACCAATAATAGAACATTTGGTTAACATTATATGCACATGAGTCATTACAATAATCCATAATTAAATATTGATTTGAGAAAAAGTCAAAGGTTTAGAATTTACTCGAATAGTCGAATTTCTTTATTTCCACTTGAACTAAAAAACACAACATAAAATCTTGAATCTTACTCCATCTATGTCCCCTTTTTGTAGGTCGTAAAAACAAAACAAACTATTTTACTCAAAGAGATTAAATGGATGAAGAGATTCTGACCTTTTTGGCCATTCAACTTGTGAAAGCAAACAACTATATATTACTGCCATATTGTGTTTTTTAAGTGTAGGCCATTAAATGTGGTAAGTGGTAACTGTGTTAACACTTAATGTGACAAAATTGTTAATTCGGCAACCTAACGGCCAAAAAGAAAATGCTCTACAAACTACACATGGTCGAGCTAGCTAGACACTTTGAACTCTTTATTTGATAATTTTATATATTGATTACTTGAGAAAGACTCATTTTAGTTAGTTTTATTGATTATTTATCTTGGTAAAATGAAAAATAATTAAGGGATTCTACATATGTAATTACATTGTCACTTTTTCGAGTGTTGTACAACCTTTTTTTTTAATTATATACCTAAAAGTTTAAATTTCGACTTCTGTGTTTATTTTGCCATGTAAAATGACCATTTTACTAATCGATGTTGATATCGTGATATAAAAAACATAGAGATAACAATGTAAACATAGTCACAAAATACACGCACAATTCAAAGTTTGGGTATATAATAGCAAAAAGAAAGTTGATAATAAACAAATCGAAAAATTGACGAGTTATTTACTTTTTTAGATAATTATCTCAATAACTATAAAACAGACTAACGCATTGACTATGTTCAAATACTTAAAATCCTTTTCTAATAGTTTTTATTTTGGATTTCATTATATAGAGGCATAGAGCAGTTTTTTTTATCTAGTGGTTCAGTCGTTGTATAAACTATAAACACTTTGCAAGTTTGCATGGCGATAAATAGAAGGCCTGTGACAGACTGACGGTAACTTAAAAATCGGGCTTAAATAAAAGCCCAAATGGTAATAAGCCCAGAGACAATACTTAGGAAGAACAACAGAAATTTTAGTTTTCGTGGCAAAAATAATATCTGGAAAATATATTATCTTGCAAATATATTTAAAAGTTCAATATTTGTTTTCAAAATACGACACATCATAAAAAAAAAACTCAAGTTTTCATGGCGATACATAGAAGGCATGTGACTGTAATGTAAAAACTCGGGATTAAGTAAGCCCAAATTATTGTATAAGCCATAGACAGTATACTTAGGAAGAATATGTTTGGCGAAAATCCAGAAAGGCCAGGGCCGGATTTAGGCCTGTGCAGACTGCCCAACTGCACAAGGCCCCCAAATCTGTTAGGGCCACATTTTAACAGAGAAGCCCAGTTTATGAATATACCTGTTCCAATCCATTCTAGTATACTTTGGGCCTGTGTAATATCCTTGCAGCCCAACAGCTAGAATAACTATTTGTTCATCCCTTATTTATTCATTTCGTTCCTTTATTCGTATTTGTTTCCTTCTCTTAATATCTTTTGCTATGTCTATTTAAATTTTCATTTACAATGTTATTGGTAAGAAGAATTTGGAGATCGATAGAATATATAATTATAAAATTCAATTGTGATATTATGTATTCAAATTTAGGAATTAACGTTATACCAAAAACATGTAACATGTAAGCATTTTCCTAGTCCTTGTCGACATTTTTTTCTGTATTTATAACCATAAATATTGTACGTTCAAGAGGACGATTTTCATGTTTTTAGAAAAGGGGGCCTCATTTTTATCATTGCACGGGCCTTTGAAAACCATGGGACGGCCTTGCAGAAAGCAGTAATGACAAGCAGTAGCTGTTTGGTAGTATATATGTATGGTTATAATTACTATGTAAAAATGTTAGTTGCTAGTAAATGCTACTAAAAGTAACTTTTTGATTTGGAGCATTTAGAAAGCTTAAAAATGCTAGTTGGTTGTCAAGCAAACATATGTGTTCAAAACGCTAACCGCTAGTTGCTAGTTGTTTCAAAACCCTCTTAAATGCTCATTACCAAACATACCCGAAGAACAACAAATTGATTAATAGGCCTAAGTAAGCCAAAGGTGCTCTGTAATTTTATTTGATACCTCATACCTTGGGAAAATAGAAATTTTAGTTTAATGGCAAAAAAAAGATCTGGAAAAAATCAATTTGAACATGATTTCGTTTTTTCTTAACAGGAAATTTTGGTGCAATAATCCATATGCTCCAAAAGAAACAAAGATTAACAACATGAAAATGATGTCGATAATAAAATAAAGAAACGAGTATTAGCCAAGGAAACATCATTGTCACCTAACCACTTAATTTCCACTTGACTTTTTTTTTTTTTTTTTTTTTTTTATGTCCTGCAGTTACAGTGAAACAAAACACGAAATAGAAATTAGATCTTTACACGTAAAAAAGTTTTAAAATATTTATGCCTGGTAAATTACAATTTTGTAGTCAATTCTATTGTTTTAAAAATATTATAACGTGAGCTAATGTAGTTATAATTTGATATTTTAATTGTTCGAACCCAAAAGTGTTTTTTTTTTATAGCATTAGAAATAAAAGTGTATATTCATCGAAACAGTAGTCTTTTAAAAACCTTATATAGTGAGGTCCTATCATTCAACTTTTCTAGATGCATCAATATTATGGACGAAATCCTAAAATACACTAACATTTGTATGTTGACAATAAAGTGTCTATTCATTGTTCTAAGATGATAAACTAACAGGAGATGATTTGCACAATTCATTTTTTGATTGAAACACTCAATTATGTGCATTAAACTGTTGTACTGTAAATGTATATTGCTTTAACCGATTGTACATATAAGTGTCACAATTAAAAATAAAGTGTGTCAATCATCTCCCTAAATTAATATACACAAATATTTGTTTATCTTCTTTTAATTTTAGACGTAGTTTACTTTTGTTTATGCCCTTTAACATTGATTTGCATGATTTTACTATTCGTTACTATCCATTTCATATTGCAATTTTTAACCCTTCTTCTTTGTTTAGATTTTGCTTTGATACTTAAATTATGTCACACTATAATTACTCTTTAACATTTTACACATAAGACTTGTCTGATTTTTACATATAACTATATAAGACTTGTCTGAATTTTATTTTACATTAGTATTAGTACATCGCAACCCGTGAAAAAAAAAAAAAAAAAAAAAAAAAAAAAAAAAAGGATAAGGTTAAATGCAAATAATGGATTCAGTGGCTCAGTGCAATAATTGTGACAATTAGCATATAAGATTCATAAATACTTTCCTAGTTAACAGCAATGCTCATCAATTTGGTAACGACTTAGATTGAATAGAAGGTTAAGATGTCCTTCTCAATTAGTAGCATAGTTGGTAGCAATATTTATAATTAATTAGTTAATATGATGTGATGTCCTATTATTTTTTTTCTTATAATAACGTGTCTACACGTATGTTTAATATGTATCTTTAATGAACATTAATTTTGATCACACCAAACCCTCCTTCCACTCATATACTGTATTAGAGAAAGATCAAAAGAATAATGGCAAAGAACCTTTTTGTTAGGTGTGTACCATCAAAAGTTTCAGATTGAAGATTGTCTTAACAGTTTAAAAAAGAAATTACTTTTTAATGTGATTGTAAATGACTATTTTGTATGGAAGTGACCATCTATATTCACTCTTGTAATTTTGGTAAGGTGACTCATCTATTTTTGATTTGCAAACTTTAATGTACAACTAGTTTAAGCATAATTTATAAACAATATAACTGTTTAATACATAAATTAGAGTGTGTCAATCAAAAAATAAAGTGCGCAAATTATTTCTCATTTTGATGTTATATTTTTGAATACCATTCAAACAAATCACGATCAACGAACATGCCTTTCATCGTTGTCCAAATTTAAATCTATAAAAAGAATAAATGTCACAAAGTATAAATCAATGAACACAGAAACTTCAATATTTGTTTGGTAGAAAATTATGTATCATTCTTAATATGTCAACTTCCTAGTTACTTTAATAAAGCCTTAAGTCTTAAGTCAGGTTGTTTAAGCTTTTTAGTAGTTAGTTTTGTTTTATCGTAAGACTAGTGGTAATAAAGGGGTAAGGCGCGTCTTTCGCCATATACCACGCATCTTAGCTTATTAGCAACACCTAAACACAACGCGTCTTAAGTGCTATGAGGAGAGAAAGTCGGTTGCGGTGAAGATCGACTTGTGGAAAGTGTGGTTGTATGTGTTTGTGTGTGATTTTGGTTTTTGTGTGGTATATTTGTGTTTAAGTAGTGTATGATTGGTGGTGATGTTAGTTGTAGTATCACATTATGTTGGTGGTGATATTTGTTGTGTAAAAAAAGACTATCACGTTGTTAATTTAAAAAGAAAATACACAAATGAAAAAAAAAAAAAAAAAAAAATCATTCTTTTTTGAGAAAAAAAATGGTATAATGATGAAAAACACTCTAACTTTAATATTGCCCCTTTTTAACTGAAATATTAAGTCAACAAACCTGGCCACGGATGTTAGTTGGCCACGCACATATTAATATGATTTCTTTATTCATTTCATTTAAATATATTATCAGGATACACAATAAGCTATTCAATGACTCAAAAAACAAGACGAAAATGTTCAAAAATAAAAAATAAAAATAGACCTAGTTAATATAAGCGAAAGGATAAGCTTGTTTATGATATTATTATTTCTTCCAATCAGAGACGGAGCAAGGAATTCGTATTAAGAGGGTCATAATAATTTTTATAATAAGATATAATTCAATGATTTAATCACCCCAATCGATTAATAACACATATGACATTACAATTAGGTATATAGTACTTTAAAGCATCAGTTAAATAGTTGCTTGTTATAAAATTAATAAATTTACATAAACACTATAAACTAAACTTTGCTAAATTCCTAATCACTCTTTCAATTCCTTATAAACAATTCTTTCCCAAACACTCAAATTTATTTCTTTAGCGTGTGAAAATAGTAGTGTTTCATAAATATACTGGAAAAAAAATTGAATGGCTATTTCTTTTCGTGTGAACAATAGAAAATTCTACATCTATTTTCTGTTGGGATTGTGAAAAAAAAATGACTAGCTATTCCTTTCTTCAAGTTACAAAAAGATATATACAATTTTTTTTTCATTAATACTAGTAGACTAGTAGTTGTTGTTCAAAGAAACCTAAAAAACCATTAATAAAAAAAGAAAAAGTTGTGCATGTACCATATAATAAAATAATTAAATAAAAAAGATCAAACAAGTTTTATTTATCATTCACTTTTTATCTCTCTTTCTTTCTTATCTCTCTCGCCTCATTTCTATCTTCTTCTTCATAAACTACAACTTTATCTACTATGCAATGGTGGGTTAATTGAGTGTTGCTGCATACCATTAGTTATCATCCAACGAGCATAATGACAATATGTGCGTTAGATATGGGTAGTTGGCAGGGGCTAGACAAGATTGAAGACTATAAAACGAAAGCCGAAAACCAAACTGTAACTCTGTAAGTTGGGCTAGTGGGGGGTTGGGGGTAGCCGAGCACCCACTAGCTCCCCCTACTGGCTCCGTCTCTGCTTCCAATAATTTATAATATTACTAAAGCTTTATGTAAATTACTATGTGTCTTTAGGCGTCAACTAATTTTTCACACAAGTCGCAACTATAACTATTGGGAAATTTTCTCTAAAAATCCAATTTGACTTAATTTTGTGATATATTGCTAAAAGTAGAACATTGAATCACGTTTTACCGTGTTTACTCTTTGCACCAACTACTCACATATTTATCATTTTGTTTAATAGCCTACTACAACGTCACATAATCGGTCATATCTCCTCGCACGCACCTTCATTCTTCTCGGGACACCTTCTTCACCGCTGCCTCATTCCGATCATGATGACACCCGTCTCGTCTGTTTTTCTGTACAACGATTTTGACCAGAACAATCTCAAAGATACTTCAATCCATTTACGAAGTGAAGGTCACGTGATAAAGAAATGGGACACCCTTCACACCCAACGGTTGCTTGACGTCAACATCTTGCGAAGCGATTATGAATGTTTAAACATAACGCAGTGGGCCCCACGATATGAGAAGGTCGGGCTTACCTTTCCTATAAAAACATTAAAATTATAAGTAAAACTTTAAAAGTACAATATTGTGAATTTTGATATTTCCTATAAATATATACTCATTTAAGGTCTCCATATTCAAATAATTTATACAACCATATCTTGCCCTTTCAACATGTTATCACAATGGATTATATCTCATCACATCAATATCTTCAACAACCATACAATGTTGGATGTTTTATCAAATGTTAGCAACAGAGTTCAAATGACCCATGAAGATTCCGATGAACATGAATGATATCCATCATTTTCTATATGGGTTCCGCATCGATGCTTGTGTTCACCAAGTTCTGATGATATCTACAGCTGCACAAAAGTACTTTATTTTTGGTGCACCAGTTTACAACCAGGAGCTGGCTGTTCACAATTGAAACAAGACCTCATTTGAGTTCTAATGCTTCTTTAACGATGGTTTTGAAAAGACGTGAATGGTTTATATTGCTAAAAGATGATGCTCAAGATGTTAGAGTAATTATTTTTATATTGAAAAGATGTGATGATATCTACAGCTGCACAAAAGTACTTTATTTTTTGTGCACCAGTTTACAACCATGAGCTGGTTGTTCACAATTGAAACAAGACCTCCATTGAGTTCTAATGTTGATGATATCTACAGCTGCACAAAAGTACTTTATTTTTTATGCACCAATTTACAACCAGGAGCTGGTTGTTCACAATTGAAATAAGACCTCCTTTGAGTTCTAATGCTTCTTTGGCTATGTTTGGCACATGAGATTATAGAGATATTATGCTTATTTTTTTTCTAAAAAATAAGCTATTTAAAAAATAATTTTTTTTTTGGCAGACAGAACTTCATGTAGCTTATAAAAATAATCTCTTTTTATAATCTCCATCTCCAGCACCGGCAACAGTTACTTTTGCCAAACATACCTTTTAATGATGGTTTTGAAAAGATGTGAATGGTGCATACTACTAAAAAGATGGTGCTCAAGATGTTAGAGTAATTATTTTTATATTAATTAATGTGTATGGCGAATGCAATGTGAACCACTCTGAATGTATTTGTGCTATTGGTAATTCATCCCACATACCTTGTTGTTGGTATATTTTAGTTAATTTCAATCAGAAAGCTCTATTTTAACTCGTTCGTGTGTAACAAGCAAACAGATCCTGCTATGTAATCAACACCGACTGATCTGTCAAATGCATACGTCATGTATATCGAATTCGCATTGATTCGTAATACAATCGCAGTTGATCGCACTCTTCATTTGTGCTTCGAAATGATATTTGAGATGAAAATGGTTATACATGATAACTTATGGGTAGCTGCATAAACTACAAACGTAACTGCAAGCGGGTGTCAGACATGCAACAGACAAAACGTACGTATCTAATATATAAAAGTACATAATGATATGGATAATCTTAGCATTATGCCATAAAAGTGAGTTAAGTTAGAAATAAATGTCATCTTATATAAGAGGTTTTCAAATTTCCCTAACTATTTATCAACTTGGTAATACCAATACCAAGTTGATAAATAGAGTTGGTAATTATTTCTTCAAACCGAGCTAAAAGGATTTCTATGTCCGAATTGCTAACCCATCAGACCAAGATAGTCTCGTCAACAATATGTTTTTTAATTTACAAATAACATTGATGTTACTTAACTTATCCAAAAATATATGTTCATGTCACTCCGATTAATACTGAAATTATAGAACAGTGTGCTTTCTATAAGTTTAGTAACCTAAGTGAACAAAATAAAAGTTTAGTACCTTATACGCACTTTTTTAAAAAGTTTAGTGACAAGTTTGTTTATTAACCTTCTAACATTACACAAAGGGAAATGATTTACACACTCAACATTTGATTGGTCAACATTTTGATTTGGACACTCTAACATGTGCATTAAACTGTTGTACTGTATATATATTCTTGTTTAGGCGGTTATATATAAGAGTGTGCAAATCAAAAACTCATGTGTGCAAATCATCTCCCTAACACAAAACCCTTGTCACTTGTACAATGTATTAAGTTATGATTTGAGAAGAAAGTTAGAGAAACCTAAACATTGTCATGTTTTCAAGTTTTTTTTAAGAGTGAAAGTATGGGGAAATGGAGAGGAAATGAGTGAAAGTTAGGGATGAGCACGGTACTAGAATGGCACCGAACCCGTACCGAATTCGTGCTATCGATTTTTTTCCGAGCATGAAAGTGGATACCGGTACTGTACTGAACGGGATTCGGGTACCGGATCCGGTACCAGTTATGTACCGGACGGGATTCAGGTACCGAATCCGGTACCGGTACCGGAAAATCGGTACCTGTACGGTTCTTCCTGTATTTTGTTAAACCAAAAAGGATTTCAAGAAAATGCAACAAAAATAGGAAAAAACATGCATTTTCAAGTGATTTCAAACCACGACGTGGCACAAAACACAACCAACACTTAAATAAATACATTGTTGATATAAATAATGCGTAAAAACGTTATTAACATTTTTTGATATCCCTATGTTTTGACGATCACAAAATATAAAATCATTACGTAAATAAATATTTAGTGACAAAATATCATTATATCCAACTAATTCACTTAAGTTATGAATAAACAAGTGCCTAATACATTTTATGATCAAAGGAAGGTCTATTTACTAATTACAAATTATATAAAATGGTATAAACATTTTATATATTTAAGAAAAACACTTTTGGTAATTAAAGGAAAATGTTTATTTCATAATAAATAAATGAATTCAAATTTTTAACCAAATTCAGTTAAATTTTCACCAAATAAACTTTCCCCAGAAAAGACAAAGAAAAAAGACCGTTACTGTGGGCGGCCCCCTTAATTTTAAGGGGGCCGGCACACAATTAAGGGGGCCGGCATACGCTCCTGTGTCAGATTTCTTTGCCTATAAATACTGGATCAAATCTGAATTTTTTCCTCACCTTTTGCACTAAAACTTTATGTTCTAATTCACTCAAATCATCTTCCTAAATCATTTGATCATAACCACATTAGTTCTTGTTTTCAAGTTATCGATCCTCATTCAAAGTGCAAGAGAAGAATACTCCTTTCATCTCAAACCAAGAAGTGTTGAAGATTAGTAGTGTAGCTTGTATTTATTGTATAGTTGTGTAGTGATTGTAATTGATAGATCTAGGTGGGTTAGTAGTTGTGAATTGAAGTAGTGAAGAAATAGTTGTGGTATGAAGAAGAAGTTGTGAAGGTGTGAGAAGTAGTGTAGTAGTAGTGTTGTGTACAACTTGTGAAGAAGGCGTGTAGTGGTGTGAGATTGGTTCTAACTACTATTAGGACTCGACATTTAGCTTAGTGTCTTTAATTGGTGTAAGTGAAAGTTGTGTAAGGTTTCTCCGCCAAAAAAGGAGTTTGTTGACATAGTGAAGAAAACTCTCGAGTAGGTGACTCGAGGAGTGGAGTAGGGCGAAGAGGTGCTTCGTAGCCGAACCACTATAAATATCGTGTGTTGTGGTTTGATCTCTCTATATCTATCTTTTCATTACTTTCATATTTACGTTATCATTATTTAGTTAGTTAGATTAAATTGGTTGAGTTGTGCAAGTGTTGAAATTCACATAAATAAGAATCGAAGTTTTTATCAAACAAAGTTTTTAAAATATAAATTGACGTAAAACTATTCAACCCCCCTTCTAGTTTTTCACATGCATCACCAAGATTTTGTAACATACAAACGTTTAAAAACTTATAAAATAGGTTCGAGTTTAATTTTTGAGAACGTTTATGAAGGATCTATAGTTGCCACAATAATTTTTTCGAACTTTTGGTTTCTTTTCATATGTTTTACATGTCTTCTTTGACATAGAATGGGCCAAATGGGTGTTTGGATAAGTTATTTAATACAAAAATATGACTACTCAATTTTCGGTTTTTTTTTCCGGTACTTCCCGCTTTGGTACGGTACCCTATTAGTGGTACCGAATTTTTTGGACTCAATTCATGGTTCCGGTACCGTACCTTGTATTAGGAGTTGGTATCGTTTCGGTACGGTTCCGGTTTGATACCAGGATTCATGTCCAAATACTCATCTCTAGTAAAAGTTATTGTGTTTGTTTATGTGAAACTTTTCACTTTTGTTATCTTTTTTTTTCTCGAGAACACAAATAATATACAATTTTCTTTCTTTAACTTCCTCCCCCTCTTTATAACTTTTGAATATCTATAGGTTTTTTTTGGTATCGTTGTATTTGACTTTTGTTAATGTAAGATACTTGAAATAATTTGCGTATTATCAATGAACTTTTTATATTCCATGATTATTAAGTTTTTTGTGATTTGCATAGCTTCATTTATAATTTCGCATCGAGCCACTCAAATCAATGAAACAACCGTACAAATCATTGTGTTTTTTATTTGCAAAGGCATAATGATAATTTTACAAAATCAATTATATAAAACGTGACATACAAACATCAATGCTTTCACTTTCTTTATCTTTTTCTCAAAATTAAAGAACACAAATAGTAATATACTACGTACAATTTTCTTTCTTGAGCTTCATCCTCCTTTCTTTACCTTCATTTGACTTCCTCTCAAAAAAAAATTCGAGAAAACAGCGGTAAAGTTGTACTAGTTAGCCCGTAGTTATTACATTGAAAAGTTTTTTTTTTTCTTATTAAATCATTAGGTTGAAAAGTTGACCAAAAAACTAACGTGACTAAAATAAAGTAGTTACTCGTCTACTCACTCGTATTAAATAAGTGGCTCACGTTGGATTAAGATTAGTAGATTACAAAAACAAAGAGAATAAGACACAAAGCGTGTTGTACTCTGACAACAATTTCCAAACAAAAAACTCCTTCTTCTTAAACTCTTTCCTTCCCAGAAACTGTCCCTCCTTTACCTACAAATTTACATTCACTTCTTTATATATTTATATATATCTTTGTATAATAACTGCATATCATAAAAAATGTTTGCATTAGTTCTTTGTTGAATCTTTCAAACAAACAAGTGCTCTTCTGATCATTGACTGCAAAACAAAAACATACAAGGTGATTGTCTCATTTCATGTTACTAGTTGACTTTTTTTTCTTTAAAGCTATGATATTATGTGATATGGGTTGTTTCTTGAAAACTTTAGTTGTTCTTTACCTCTTTTTGATAATTTTGTGATATAAGTTGAAGCAAATGAGATATTGATATTATTTTGATGGAAATTGGAAAATCAGCATATTTGTATATTAGTAGTTATATATGCTTAATATAGTTATATGGAAATTTTCTTGATGGCAAAATTTGAGTTTGGTTTACCTTAAAAGTCAATATCAATATCTGTTAGTGATTCTTTGCTGATTCAAATGATTCCTCACTTTTTATTTATTGGATTTGATTCTTTCTTGTAAAGGAATATGAAAAGACCTTTTGGAATCCTATTTGTTATTTGCTTTCTGGATTGCTTGTTGAAACTTCTTTTCTGTTTTTTTATGTTTTCATGGGATTCAAGTTGCTTATGTAAACTGCTTATTGATTGTTTGTGAGGTGAAATAAGCTTTTTTTAGTAAGTGATTTATAATTTTTTTTTTTCTTTAGAACAACAAGAAGCAGATAAGCAATTTTGAGTGTGATTGTGATTGTTTTTACAAAATATTTATTTGATTATAAGTGAGTGAAATAAGTTGTTTTGGACAAGCACCTTGAAACTGCTTATTTGAACCACCAACCGGCAGACAAGCAGTTTAAAGGGTTTTAGGGATGGGATGCTTATTTAACTGCTTATCTACTTACTATTTTGAAAGCTGATTAGTAGTTTCAAGTATTTGGATAAAAGTGTGTATTTTAAAGTAAATAAGCACTTAAATTAAAAGTAAGCAGGTTGGTATTTATTTATTCTTTAAGCACATAAATAGTTTCAAATAAGCAAATCCCAAATACCCCCCTAAATACATGTGTTGTTAAAATCCAACTGCTTTTTGTAGATGCATATTTATTGTGTTTGAGAAGATTGCAACTGATTTATGATGCTAATAAATGAAAATATTATTTATTACAGGCAGCAGGTGCAGTAAAACATCCTCTTAATTGTTTGTGAAAGTCCTTTGAAACTAGTTTGAAATGAGCAACCTAAAGCTAGGAGTCGAAGTCGCAAGTGCCCATGACCTGATGTCAAAAGACGGTCAAGGTTCAGCTAACCCATACGTCGAGCTACACTTCGATCATCAAAAACACCGAACCACTGTCAAAGAAAGAGATCTTAACCCATATTGGAATGAAACTTTTTATTTCAATATATCAGACCCAAATAACCTAGCAAACCTTACACTCGATGCCTATGTCTACAATAGTACTAAAGGAACCAATTCAAAATCCTTCATGGGTAAAGTTCATATCAATGGAACATCATTTGTTCCGTATTCTGATGCTGTTATTTTTCATTACCCATTAGAAAAACGACACATTTTTTCACATGTTAAAGGCGAGTTGGGTCTTAAAGTGTTTGTTACAGACAACCCATCAATTAGATCCTCAAACCCGCTTCCGCAAATGGATACTTTTTCCAATGAGCGAAATGAGTCCAAAGATTCAATACGAACATTTCATCATTTACCAAACTCGAACTTTGTCCAACAACCACAGTTTCAGTCACAACAACCATATATGACAGCTGGAAACCAGCCACAACCTTATGGGTACGGCGTTGAGGATATGAGAAATCAAGCTCAAGGTCAAAGTCAAATTCAAAGTCAACCAAGGGCCGTTCGGATGTATTCTGGATCTTCATCACAACCGATGGAGTACGCATTAAAAGAAACAAGCCCATTTCTCGGTGGTGGTCAGGTGATCAGGGGTCGGGTCGTGAGCGGTGATAATCGGCGGGGCCGGGCCAGTACATATGACTTGGTTGAACCAATGCAGTATCTATTCGTGAGAGTCGTGAAAGCACAAGACTTACCAAGTATGGATGTAACAGGAAGTCTCGACCCGTATGTCGAAGTACGTGTCGGGAACTATAAAGGAATCACAAGACATTTTTCAAAACAATCAAACCCGGAATGGAACACGGTTTTTGCATTCTCGAAGGAACGAATGCAAGCAACGGTATTAGATGTCGTCGTGAAAGACAAAGACACTTTAAAAGATGATTTTGTCGGGGTTGTTCATGTGAATCTACACGATGTTCCCACACGGGTCCCACCCGATAGTCCATTAGCTCCCGAATGGTATCGGCTTGAGGACAAAAACAGGGAGAAAAGAAAAGGAGAATTGATGCTTGCGGTATGGATTGGGACACAAGCCGATGAAGCTTTTCCTGACGCTTTTCTTGCGGACACTGCTATGAGTCATGTTGATGGTTCCATGTCTTCAGTTTTCACCCGATCAAAAGTATATCAGTCTCCTAGACTTTGGTATGTTCGTGTTAATGTTATTGAAGTACAAGATCTTGTATGGTTCGAGAAACACCGGTTCCCGGATGTTTATGTAAAAGCCCAAATTAATAATCAAGTTTTAAGAACAAAGCAAGTTCAGTCAAGAACAGGAAACGCTTTATGGAACGAAGATATGATGTTTGTAGCTGCTGAACCATTTGAAGATCATTTAGTCCTGACTGTTGAAGATCGTGTGGGACCCGGTAAAGATGAGATGTTAGGGAAGGTGTTTATACCGTTAAACACGGTGATCAGGCGTGCGGACGATCGGATGATTCATTCTCAATGGTTTAATCTCCAAGACCCGTTTGATCATGATATCGATGAGAAAGAGAAAAGGAAAAAGGATCGTAAATTTGCTACACGGTTACATCTTCGTGTGTGTCTTGATGGTGGGTATCATGTGCTCGATGAGTCAACACAGTATAGTAGTGATCTTAGACCATCTGCTAAACAATTATGGAGACCATCTGTTGGGATTATCGAACTCGGTATTTTGAATGCTACTGGTATTCACCCTATGAAAACGCGGCACGGTAAAGGAACTACGGATGCTTATTGTGTCGCTAAATATGGTCACAAATGGGTTCGAACGAGAACAGTTATCGACAGTTTGGTTCCAAAATTCAACGAACAGTACACATGGGAAGTATACGACCCGTCAACTGTTTTAACCGTCGGTGTTTTTGACAATGCCCAGCTTGAAAACGAATCAAACTCGAAAGACGTGAGAATCGGTAAAATTCGAATTAGAATTTCGACACTTGAAACGGGTCGGGTTTATACACATTCGTACCCGTTGTTATTGCTACATCCTACCGGTGTTAAGAAAATGGGGGAATTGCATTTGGCTTTACGGTTTTCGAGTACTTCAATGGTGAATATGATGTATATGTATTCGAAACCGTTGTTGCCAAAAATGCATTATGTGAGACCATTAACGGTTGTTCAGCTTGAAATGCTCCGTCACCAAGCTGTCGGGATAGTGGCGGCTCGGTTGAGCCGAGCTGAGCCACCGTTAAGAAAAGAAATTGTTGAGTATATGACTGATGCCAATTCCCATCTATGGAGTATGAGGCGCAGTAAGGCCAATTTCTTTAGGCTAATGTCGGTTTTCAGTGGGGTGCTTGCAGTGAGTAAATGGTTTGGTGAAGTTTGCTTATGGAGAAACCCAATAACGACAGTTCTTGTTCATATACTGTTTGTGATGCTTGTGTCATTTCCAGAGCTTATTCTGCCTACGGTTTTTCTATACATGTTTCTTATCGGCCTTTGGAACTACTGGTTTCGGGCACAATACCCTCCTCATATGAACACTCGGTTATCGTATGCTGACGCGGTCACCCCCGATGAGCTGGACGAAGAGTTCGACACTTTCCCAACATCTCGAAACCCGGATATCGTTCGCAACCGGTATGATCGGTTACGAAGTGTTGCGGGAAGGATTCAGTCTGTGGTTGGTGATATAGCGAGTCAAGGGGAACGATTACAGGGGCTTCTCAGCTGGAGGGATCCACGAACTACTGTTATATTTATGATGTTTTGTCTTGTGGCTGCGTTTGTGTTATACACGACACCTTTTCAGGTTCTTGTGACACTGGGTGGATTCTATGTTATGAGACATCCGAGGCTTCGTCATAGGTTGCCATCTGCACCGCTGAACTTCTTCCGAAGGCTTCCAGCCCGCACGGACAGCATGTTGTGAGTAAGGTTATTCGGGCTTTGTTCAAAAGATTTATCTCGCTATTTATTGTGGTTTTTGCGTCTAATTCTTCTGCTCTGCGCTTATGAAGCGTAGAACAGTTGGTTTGTTCAAAGACTAGAATTTGGAAATTGTTAATGTTTATATGATTCATAAAGCGTCTGTCTTGTTTGTAATTAGATGATGATTTTGTAGATTTGTTGCCATCTTTCTGAGATCAAGTATGATGTTGAAACTCTCGGTGGTAAATTCTTTGTTTGGGAATAAAATGCATCAAAGGCGTAGTTATAACGAATGTAGCGAACAAATTTTGAGGCTGTATCCAATAATTACACAAATGACAAATCCTAAATCCCAACAAGATGTAAAATCTGTGAGGAGTTGATTTATACTTTTTTTAAGCCCTCAAATATGTGATCATAATTTGTTGGTTACCCAAGAAGTAATTCACACAACATTTAAGTTGCTTAACCACTCCATGAACTCCCTAAAGGACATCATAAATTCAAAATGATATAGAAGTCTTCATACGATACTGAATGTTTAAAAAACTTCGTTGTCGTTTATTTACTTATGCCGAGTTAAATTTGTTAGTTGCAACTCTATAGCTTTGCTATAGCTTGAAAATGAGACTAGCAAACAAAAGTTGGACGTGCAAAAAATTTACAATGTCGTAAAACTTACTATTGACAAGAAATTGCGTAATAATATTTACTAAAGAAAATGATTGAGCGGCCTAAATGTCTGACTAATTTTATGCCTAAATGAATGTAAAAATTGTTTATTTGTTTGTGAAGAAGTGGGTTCATGTATTGTTGGTGACACACACGCTTAGTTGACACACAAGGATGCCAATCAATGCTCACTTACTAATACATCAAGTCATCAACTACTTGCAAAAACTGGAATGAAAAAAAAAAAAAAAAAAAAAAAAAAAAAAAAAAAAAAAAAAAAAAAACACTGATAGAGTGGGTCAGAACTCAGAACCCAAACTGCCATGTGTTGTTTTGACTTGCACATAAAAATTTGTTTTATTCCGAACCGATTTTACATGTTGCTAAACACTGCCAATCTGCGAGTATTAATGGGTCGTCTTAAAATAGAAAGCTATAAAGATTGTACTCTCAGAGGTGAGAAAAAGAAGAGGCATGATGTGGATTCATTTTATAACTAATAAAATAAACAATTTATGTTCAACAAAGGCATGGTCCAAAACGCAACGAAACCATCCCATTCATTAACTGAAAAACACAAGGAAATTGCACACCAAACAACTCCATTGAAAGGAAATAAAAACCCTGATGATATGTTCTCCATCAAGAAAACTGTTGCAAGAAATTGAGAAACTTCTTTCCGTATTCGAAAACAGGATTTCAGATGAAGATATAAGACACATGCACAAGCCAATTCGACAATGGCTTTGCAAGAAAGCATCTTAACGTTACTTTGTCCTAGATGGAAGAAGAAATGAAAACAAAAAAATTTACCTAAAGACAGCACGCATATCTCACAAAATAATCCATAAATGTTTTGGTTTTGCACATGATAAGAACCTGGTAAATTATGGCACAAACCCAATGTCCTTGAAATATTCATGCTCCAATGCAGCCCTGGCTGTAACTCTTCTGCTGGGATCCAAGCACAGCATTTTCTGAAATTCATTTCTCATTAGATGTTTAAAATCAAGAATCAAAATGAAAGCTGGCAATATAGGGTTGGTAAAGAATTAATAGGTCGGGTTGTCACAGGACCACTTGTTGTCTAAATATTTTTAAAGAATATGGGGTAGTGTTGTTAAACTTGTTTCCAACAATTATATTATCTCAATACTCCTCTAAATTATTAATAATATCTACAAAGTCTATGCTTTAAAAAGTATATTTTGGAGTTTGGGCATCTTTTGACCCATTTGATCTGAAAACTTTTTATAGCTAAAACATTGCCGGAACCTAGACCATTTATTAGTACATGGGTTGAAATTGTCGCATCTATCTGACATAAACATGAGTAAGCATTCGTCTTAAAGATAATAATGAGCCAAATGTTCCTCATAAAGATTTTGTTAAATTTCATATTCTCACGTTTGGTAGGGTCTGGTCAAAACAGGACAGATTCATACACATTTAGAGAAACCGGTCATGGTCACTTCTACTTTTACTCTTTTAGAGAAACAATGAGACCAAAGGGCTACAAGTAGCCATAAACTGGGGAATACAAGAAATAATTAATTTTTGATATTAAGTAACCAAAACTTTATTTACTAAATGCAGATTTCTACTTCCTCCATCCTATGACATTCGAATGCAATCCCAGGGAACGGAAGAGAATAACAAAAATCATTTCTAAGAGATATTCTTAGTTAAGGGAATAGCAAAAACTTGATGATTATTCAAACATATAGCCTGAAGCATGTGCCATAAGCCCATAATATTAAATTTTATAAAACAAAGTGAGTATTCCAATGGGTTCAGATGTTTGGAAGTCCATAAAATTGGTAGAGTGTGCAGTAATGCACCATTGATACCCGTCGCAAAAGAAAAGTAAAGCATTGATTAGTTTAAACTTACCCGTAGGAGATCAAGGCCAGTTTTTTCAAGATTTGGGACAATAGATGCCAAGTCCTGAAAAGCAAACGATCACCACTTAGTTTTTTTAACTTGCTAGTCCCTATACATCACCCATATGGTAACAATCTAACATTAATGTAGCGTGGGATTTTATATGAATGATCACCTTTGAGGACCACTTCGGGAAGGCAGACTTGAAGTCGGGCAGAGTTGTCACACCAGGCCATGTATCTTCAGTAGGAGTTCCCATGATTCTATAACCAAAGAATGAGATATGTCACCAGATGTCAAAATGGTGGTGGTAGTGGTGTGAGACTGTGAGCAGAGGCGGCTAATTGAGTGTTGGGTCAAAACAAGTTATTTATTAACAGGGTGGGTCAGTGTCTGCTGACCCGATCAATGTTTTTTACAATGATAATCCATTTCTTAGATAATAAATCGATTTAGTATGTTTTATACCATTTGAATAGATTTTCACTAATTTTCAATTGTTCAAACTTTCCATTTTAGCCTTGTTTTCTTAATCATACCCATTTGACCAGTTAGATGCAAAGTATAAACCAATTTGATCCGTGGCCAATATTACACCCCCCGTACATACTTATGGACTCTTAAAGACAGGTTGGTCTAGCCTCTACTAGTAGTTGTAATACATATATAGAACATTCAACTTCATTTAATGGAACCAACAGTAGCAAAATACATGCTGAATTCTAATTATATTAGAAGCAAATTGGAAAATCATTTTGTGAGCATGAAGAAAGGGATGTATTCTGATAAGAGGAAATGGAAAATTTTCCATTACTATAACTAGATCCTGGGAACAACAAATGCTAATATTTTCATTTTTTAAATAATCAAAGCAACATTTGTATTTCTTTCTTTTCGCAATTCTCAAACTTAGAGCTACCTATTTACCCAATGTCATCATACTACTTATAGAGGGTAGTGATTCGGTCGAATAGATTAACTTAACTCCTCATTCTTACTTTCTTAAAGGACAAAATAAATTGTCAACTAACAGTAGGACAAATTAATACAGCTGTACAACTTGGTTAAACATCACAAACTTCATGATATGAAGGAGTATAAGTGGAATAGAATGAGCAAGACCTGAAAATCTTAAATAGTTCATCGATCTCAGAGTCTCCAGGAAAGAGTGGTCGCTGGTTCACCATCTCAGCAAATATACAACCAACCGACCACACATCAACAGGAGTGGAATAGTGACGGGATCCAAGAAGAATTTCTGGTGCTCTATACCACAATGTCACCACCTAGAAAAGTATAAGTAACATGTGGAGGTTAGCGACTAGAAGCATTCAGACATATATGCAGTCTCGGTAAGACGAGTACGTAGACGCACAAGAGAGGTTTTCTAGTCTTTTAATTGAATATGGGGGGCAGGGGAATATAGTTAGAAAATAGTTCAGAATAAAAACTGATATTTCTCATGGTTGAAGTTAACAAGACTCACATATATAATAAACATTGAACAAAAAGCTTTTAATTACTTATTGGTACCCTCATTATCTCTGTGTTGCAACTCCTCGGAGAGACTGACTAACATTTAACTAACTAATATCCAAAACTCCCATTGAAATACGTGATTTAATAGATCAAGAGATAAATTGAAGAGTGCCAAAAAGGTAAGTGACAAAAT
Source organism: Artemisia argyi (assembly GCA_030686995.1). NCBI lineage: Eukaryota > Viridiplantae > Streptophyta > Magnoliopsida > Asterales > Asteraceae > Artemisia > Artemisia argyi. Next base: position 24,878 of record JARVZY010009258.1, read on the forward strand.
TGAATACTGATCCATACATACTAACATATATGAGTACAAGACAATACTTTATGCCAGATGGAACGAAAACTACCTCGTGAGTGAATGTCCTGACAGGGATACCAAAGGCCCGGGCCAATCCAAAGTCTGCCAGCTTTAAAGCATTGGTACGACGGTCAATCAACAGATTCTGAGGCTTTAGGTCTCTATGGAGAACTCTATGAGAATGGCAATAAGCAATGCCACGTAGGATTTGATATAGAAACATCTGCAAATTGATGAAAGTACCAAAATGTGAGACAGTATCCATTTCTTGGTGACCATTACTATATTGCATAATATAGAAGTAGTAATTTTGACCCATTAAGTTGTGTATGGTCTTAAAAAGGTCAACAAAAATAACATTGGCTAAAAGGCAACAATTGAAAAAGGTTGAAAGTCACCCAAAGTCAGTTGTTAATGCATAACCTCCTAATTTAATTCGAAAAGTTAGTACTCTTCTAATAGATTTTGCAATCACAATTCACTCACTTTTACAAGACGAGGATCCTTTGAAAACTCTGGACAAGAGTCCATGTGCTTCTTCAAATCCAGGTCCAGATACTCGAAAACCAGATACAATCGTTTGTCACTGTGTACGACATCCTGTAACCTGTCACGGAAAAGTCATAATTTGCTCCACGATCTACTTCTAGAGCAAAAACTGCATATGTAAACTACAGGTAGAGCACAAAAATTGTACATAACCAATAAGTCATCATATTACAGCTCTAAAAGCATCGAAATGCGTTTATCCAATTAGACCAACAACTCTATCTGCAGACGTTGAGTGCAATCATGATTTTTGGTAGCGGATATCACAAGATGTTTGGATATCAACTTGCAGAAAATTTCTCAATCAGAAGACCGACAATGACCAAAGACATTAAGATTGAAATGAATGCTGCGACAAAAAATGACACTTGCAGAAAACAATTTGTTAAGAAGGATAGTAGATGGTGCAAGACATTAAGATGGCACATACATAGGCATACACAAAGAGCAGCAAATTTAGGTTGAAATGAAATGCTGCGACAAAAAATGACAAGATAATGATATAAGAACCGGTGCAACTGACCATACAAAACGAATACAGTTTCACCAATCTTGATATTTTCAATACTAACTATGGAAAATCACACATTATCAAATTAAGTTTACCATTTTATACCAAATAACGCATCTTACTTATCACATAATTAAATTCATATAATACATTCCTATCATCGGAACTACCTGACAATGTTTCCATGCTGCATCTCTTTCAACAGTGAAATCTCTCTGATAGC
>JARVZY010009260.1:0-26208 GCA_030686995.1 Artemisia argyi
AGAGCTGGAGTATTGGATGTAATGAGAACTGTGAAGCTTAGATGTTGGGAAAGAACTGAAGTCATAGATGATTTGCTGCAAAGGATATATGATCAAAGTGTAAGAGCTGATAAAGGATTAAGAAAAACAAGATAAGTGTTTGGAAGAATTCCCATATCCTCAGGTTTATTGTATACTTGAAGAAACTTATTGATTTACAAATAAATCATAAGTTTAGGGGAGGATTGTTGGGAATTATTCTATCAGTTATCACGGCTAGTGAAGATATTACAACTGCAAGAAGATTGTACTTGCAATGGTAACTCATTACCACTGCAAGAACAAATATTACCACTGCTCACTTGTTAGCTGTTAGAGAAACGCGCATTGATAAACATAGAAAAGATTTTGTGTATATCTTATTCTATTAGTATTATACTTATCTTGTACAAGAGGACTCCTTGTTGTATAAAAGGAGATCCTAGATCATAGTTAAAATAATTTTTCATATACGTTTTCTTAGAGCTTCAAGGTGTAACCCTAGTGATATCTCAGATCACTCGTATTATTATTATTAATAATATTGGAGCTAGTTGTTTTGTTATATTCATTGTTCATACATAAATCTGTTTCACTTACAATCAATCTTCTAAGTATCATTAAGTAGATTCCGCATACTTAGTGGTATCACTCAAAGTATCATTATTAACACAAGTTCAAGGTGTACACGATCCAACAAGGATTAATGTGTAATATTAAACGAATATTCTAGAATTAGTTAGGGATAATGACTTGTTGTTCAAGGATTACATGTTGTAAACCGATTTAATGTTATATATATAAAGAGCCTTAAGAGGTATTAGTCGATATAAGTTTTATAAGTCTTAGATACGTTTAGAAGTCGATAAAAGTTAATAGTTAGGGATTGTTAGTGAATCTGTGTAACAAAGCAGGTTCAAAGTTTGGTTAATATAAAAGTTCTTCTTAAGCTTTGTGTTAGTAGATTCCGCATACTTTACAAGGTAAAACAGTGTTTCAATATTAATAGTGTTGAGTTTACTCAATATTGTTAAACCCTTACAAGCTACAAAGTAGTTTGGTCAGAGTATATCGATCCAACATTGGCTTTTTTCCCTTGTTCGACATACACAAACATATCACTGTAAGAACTCCTACACCATAACTCTTATGCTTCTTGTTTCACTTAAGTATAAACATGTTAATATCTAATAATGAATAACTATATTTAAGTTTTAAAAACTAAAATGTACTCCTTGACTTCTTACTACTCGACACACCTCAGAAACATGTTAAAGATTTTGTTACTTGGGGCTTGGTGGGATATGTTGAACTTGCTATGCACTAATAAGCACAATTAAATAAGCTAATGCCTATATTTTTTTTAAAGGTTTCAACTTGTTAGATTTATTTTAAGAATGAACACAAGGAAAACATAGATCTAAGGAAAACATAAGGGATGGCTCAATCTTGGACAAGTGCTTAATTTCTTATTTTGATTTAAAAGCTTATACGACACTTAAGTACTTAATTTTCTAACTTAACGAACTCAGTTTACAAGATTATGTTTTGGTTTTCCTTTGGCCGAATAGGAGTTGGGTCGTGACCCACTCGAGCCCAATGTGTAATCTTTGAGTTTGCAACATACTAGAGTGATAACATAACATATTAACATAGAAAACATGCTAAAAGTCGACTAAACGAAACACAAACCACATATACATATACACTGTTACACAAATACCAAATAAGCCACAAACCAAACGCACCTTTTAAGCCCACTGTGGGAGAAACTAGCACAACAGTTGGGCTAGTCCACTGGTTGGGGCGTTGGTTTGTTGTGCGAGAGGTCTGGGGATCGATTCTTTCTACTGACTTTTTTTTGCTATTTAATTATTTTTGGACTTTTCACTTTTGGCACTTGAACTATTTGAAGATTAATTATTATATATATTTTTTTTACTCAGCCCCTTTATTTAGATATATTATTTTGTAAATTATATTTTGTCGACGAATATCTTGCGGCACTAAATTTATAATGGATAACTAATAATTATGGACGGGTCATGCCCGATTTCTGTTAAGATTCTAAACTTAGTCTATATTTGTAAACTCGACTAAATTGCTAGATCCCAAAGGTTATAACAATTAACTATAACAATTATAATATAAACTTTATATAACGCAATCATCTACTAACTTAATATACATATATACGACATCACGTAAACACTTATAATAAAATACTTAACATGGGTATTTATTACTCACCGACGAATTATCAACACGACCACATCTCTAACAAACATTTTCATTAACTTATTTACGTAAGCATTTTCCAATAGCCAATACTTTGAGATTATTTAAACATAAACACAACCACTTGAGAACACTTAAACTTATTTAAACACCTTGAGTCATGAACAAAACTATTAACTAAGACTTGCCATTCTAATTTAGGTCGCGTGTTGGTGCTGCACAATAATTCTACTTGATATATCATTTCAGACGACTTATTTCTTAGGTGAGTTCTCGTAGCCCCTTTTTCATGATTTTTTCCTTGGGGGAAAATGATACTCAAATGGTGTTCTAACTGTTTTTATGCTGTGATGCACTGTTTTCATATTTTTGGACAATACGTGTGTTTAATTGCAATATGTGACCCATTGTGACGATAAATGTGTGTTTCATGTATGCGCAACTGGTTAACTCCGTTTAGAGCCGAAACATTTGATAGTACTATCTGGGGTAGCTCCCCACTATTGATAACATGTGTGTAACATCATTGGTAGGTTCAGTTGTCGCTAGCACTTTGTTTCCTTTTTAAATGCATATATTCGTATATCTTGCTCACTATTGTCCTACACTACTTATGTCACAGCTTCGTGGTTTACTTTCAAACCTACGAGCTCACCAACTTTATGTTGACGTTTTCAAGTATCCATTTTCAGGTGTTAGGAATGAAGTTGCTTTAGAAGGTTGAGTATTGGCCTGGCTTAGCAGACATAAGACGAGATTCTACCGGGTTGTATTCCCGAGGAGTTATGCATTTGGAAATGTCCTTTTAAAAACTTGAGTATTGTGAACTCATGTAGTAAGACTTGTATTTCACCCGTAGTATGGGATCATTGTAACTTTGACTTGCGTTGTGATGTTATGCATCTAGTATTTCTCTATTATGACACCATGTGTTCTTGATCTTGAAGTCACACATAATAAATGACTTTCGGCTGCGCCATTTTTGGGGTGTGACAAAAAGTCCCTCGATCATGAACCTTAATCACTTGCAGGGTGAACGTAAATAATTGTGAATAGATCTATTAGGGATTGACAATCCCCATTTGGTTGCTAGAGGAAAGTCACTAAATGCACTTTATTTGATATCATAGGTTACTGGCAAATATCTATCTTGGGGGCAATTTATTTCACATCATTATTATGGTTATTTTGATGTCTGTTGAATCGTTGAGTGTCATGAGCTTAAGGCAATAATGGATGTGATTTTCAACTTGTTTATTTGTATCGATATTACAATAAACATCTATCTCTTGTGTTGAAACTATTAATTATAAACCTATGAATTTCATTCAACTTTTGTTGACTTTTAACATGTTTATCTCAGGTAACTAAATGGAATGGATGGCAAAGGCACGAAGTGGGCAAATAAAGAAATGTTTATTTCTCTTCGAATAAAACTCGTTGTTGAATAACGAAACATCTTGGAAACAAGGATATTTGGTATTTTATATAAAACTTAAAACGTCTCATTTGAGTCGTTTTCTATAATTGTGACAAAGATCCTCGATATAATATCCCAAAAGTCTTCCGCTGTCAATATAAGTCTTCCGCTGTATTGTTCATTTTTTGGGGTGTTATAATTGAGGCATGCATTAGACTTTCCCCTCTCGATTTATTGAGTGAGAATGATAAAAGGAAATGACTCAAATATCCTCATGAAAAGAATAAGAAATAGTATCGCGGATGTTTAGAGTTAATTGATCACTATAAGAAAGATGAGGAAACAATTTGGTGGCTCACAATCACGTATGTGAGCGTTAGTGATACTAGGTGAACGTGACTTTGAGTCTAGCTACAAGACTCGTTAATAAAGAAAAGTGCTTCTTGGGAAGCAACCCAAGCTTTTTAATTGTTTGCTTGGTTGTTTGTTTGTTTGTTTGTTTTAATTTCATATATATGCTCCATCTTTAGTTGTTTATTATTCATGTCTTACATATTTTGCGAAAAAATATTTTATTTTGTTTTTAACTTCGTCTTAATCATATATAAAGGTATTTTACAAAAAGATAAGTGTAGGGAAGATCACATTTATTTCTAAGAATGGATTTGACATGAATAATAACAGTGTTACGGCGTAACCCTTTACTTAAGGTTACTCCGTAACTTTCTCGAAGTTATAAATACAAGCTTTAAATCTGCACTTTCATTATTACTTGCTACCACAACTTTCAAGAGACGAATTAGGGCTTCATCAAGGAAAAATATCATGAACTCTCAACCACATTCTAAGTGAGAAATAGTATCATTTAATCATTAGCTTTAGCAACAAATCATGTAAATGTATCAAATCCAATGTTTACTTTCATTATGACATTTTACATTGTTTTTGTTGCACTTTATAATATGAGAGGCTAAACGCTTCATGTGTTAGCTTAGTTATGAAATTATCATTGCCATGATGTTTGTTTTCCTATTTATTATGCGCTTTATGTGTTTATCCATTTAGCATTTCTATGATCCCCACATTTTTGAAATGTGTCTGCTAGGTAGCATCTACTAGGCTAGTTTGAATTGACCAAATGACCCTAGTCTAGTAGGTTGCAGGGCATGTAAGAATTGACCAAAGGACTACACATCATCCCGTATAGGAATTGACCAAAGGACTACCTAATAGACATAGATAAGAAATGCGGGACCATGATTGTATGTGTGAGAATTGACTAAAGGACCACACACCTTGATACATAATAGGACTAGATTGATAGCCGGCACTTAATGACTAAAACCGGACTCAACAGCCGAATTGACCAAAGGAGGTACGGGTTTGGAATTATAGGCTAGGCGATTTGACCAAGTGATCCTAGTGACAATTAACCACCACATAAGGCGATAATAGACATTGTTAGGAAAACTAAATCATGGCATGATAAGATTAGTAACTAGGCTAGCACATCTTTCTCCCATTGATTCAATCTCAATTTAATTTTCGTTTATTTCATTAGTTTATTACAAATCATTTCAATACTCCCTTTTTTAGTGACAATTTAGACTTAAGTTAGAATCCGACACATAGCTTTTGGGAAGACATCGGTTTTACCAAACTAGACTACCCATTACCGGGTACACTACTCGGTAGTACTCACGTAAATCATAGGCAAACAAGACTTACAAATATTAAAACGTGATCTAAGTAAAATAAACATCAAACATATCCCAAGAAAAAAAGCTAACATAAAAGAATGTTTCAACCAAGATAATGTTGTTTGAGTTGTCGAGTTTTGATTCGACGAAAATTGATGTGGAGATACCGGTTGATAATGTTGTTGGTTTTTGTACTTTGGATTAACCTTCCCAGTAGGGTGATGATAATCAATTGACCGGATAACATTTAGAATCGTGTAATCACTTTCCAAAAGAAACTATTCGACCCTGGTTTTACATTGGATATCACTTAGAATCGTTACTTTTCAAAACTCAATGGTTCACAACATCCATAAGTTTACATAAATTCAACAACATAAGCAAAGTACATATTTGGAAATATAATCACCATATGCAGACTCTCAGATGATAGACTTACATAAGAACATTAGTTCATACCAGACTTCCGAGTTTCATGAAGCATTCTAAAGCCACATGTGATGCAACTCCACAGATGATACTTTGAGAAGGCAAATATCACAAATAGAGTGACAACAAAAACACTGATGAGAATCGGCAACGTTAATGGAAACTCTTTAAACATTAGGATAATGTCGAGGAGAAATGTTATAATCATGGTTGCAACTGAAATGAAAACGAATGCTAGACATATAGACAGCTGTTTGGATAATGAAATCATGAAATCATATTCATCATAATTAGACCGGAGGATGGATAAGACCATGAGGATCGAAGTTGTAGAAGCTATAAATGACAAGGCGTCAAATATTAAGAACGATTTGAAAAGATAAAAGTCCATGAACACAGGTATATAGTTGTCATCTGATCCACCTGGAATTTGAAACGCTACTGCATACGAGGTAGTGGCAACAAGTGCTGCCACAACCATTAGTTGAGTGGCTATTTCTTTCATCCAGTCTTCCCCTTTGGAAAATAGATCTTTGTGGTTCTTGATGAATACATTATGTGGTGTTAGACCAGCTGCGTTCTTTTTTTCTCGAAGACGAGGAGGGATGATGGTTTCAATTTCCTAGCATGACAAGGACATATGAAAGATCAAATAATCTGATATCGACATAATAAACTACTATAGAAAAAAAAAAGGAAAAAAATTGTTATCAGTATCTCATATTGGAAAACTCTAAAGAACTAAGTTCACTGGTTTTATAAGTGGATGTAGCTATCAGATGGAAACAAATATATATCACTGCAATTAGGTGCGTATTGTCAATCTGTATATGTAGCTAAGAGCTACAATAGCTGACCAGAGAGGAATTATATATGTACGTACTGTACCTTGAACCAAGAAATTTCAGGATTCAATCGTAAACCCACTCCTCGAACGTTCTGTACTTTATTACCCTTAGCGCTCTGCCCTACCAAATGCAACATATTGTTGCCATTTTTGTCTTCAATAGAAAGTAGGGTATCCCTGCTGCTTGATCCTATGTCATTTAATAGTTTGTAGATACCCACATGGCCATGTGAGACAGCTACATGAAATATACTTTGGCCATTATCATTGACCTCCTCAACCAGATCTGGAAATTTCTGAAGAACCTTAACTACAAATGCAGTGTTACCTGTCTCTGCAGCAAGAAACAGTGCCCGTGAAGAGTGTTTCTGATTTCCGTTATTCATACCTATTGTCGTTTCATTAGCGGGCTTTTTAAATAGGCTAAAAATTTGAGCTGGCATTTTCGCAATGTTCTCTGAAATGGTTCTAAGCAGATGAATTGCTTCTTGTGTTTCTTTTTCGTAGTGTGTTTTCTTTTCATCTTCCATAGGTTCATCAGGTGGCCCTCTTATTATTGCATCACGTTCACCCTTAGGCAAATTGCCAATCTTTTCCAGAATGAATCTCAGTAATTTCAAGGCATCACTCTCACTTTCTTTGCCAGGGAACCGAATCTTCAAACGACAGTAACGAAAAACTATGAAAATAAAAGAACAAGATGATATTAATATTATATCTTTGTGACGAGTTGTCAATATAAGATCTTATAGTTGTAACAAAAGTTAGAATATAAACTTTGCCAAATTTGAATAGTGTTTAATTTAAGTAAATGGTCAACTAATTATTATTAGAGATGATTTAAAACTAGAGAATATTGAGGATCGTATTTCTCCACGCCGTCATTGATCCCCCCTTATCCTTCCATCCCCGCTCCGCCCCCTCAGAAATGATATTAAATGCCCATCCATTTTCCCCATAGGGATTCAAGGTTACAAAGATTTCTTTTTCCGTTCCCTCTAACTAAGGAAAAAAAATGACGCTCATGGATGATTTTGATACGACCCCTAAAATATAATGTCGTTATTATTAGTATATTATCAATTAGATAATTTTTTACTATTTAATTAGTAGATATTGTTTAATTAAAGTAAGGATTAGTATCTTGTTCATCAAGAATAGTATTAGGATGTCTTTTATTATAAATAAGGTATTATGGTTGTAATTGTCACTATATATGTTGCATATTAATATTCCTTCCGTACTAAAATTAATGTCCAGTTTGAATTTTAAAAGTCAAACTGGTTCAACTTTGACTATAAATATATTTCTTTTATTATATAATACTTGATGAAAGTTATACCATTGAAAGTACACTTAAAATCTAATGCATTTATATATTTTGCATCAAATATTATATAACACCCACAAAAATATTTAAGCTCAAAGTTGAAGAAGAAAGACTAAAAAAGTTAATAGTGGACAATAAATTTGGAACGGGGGGAGTAATGTTTATTGATTTCGTGTCAATTGGAAGAGCTTGTTCGACCTCTCGAACGTCAACTACTCTATCTTTATTGTTCTTTTATCTCATTAACGACTCGGTTCGTATCAATTGGTATCAAAGCGAGTTACTGTTCATCATGCACTATTCACATCTAGAAAAAAGAACACTGTTCATTAAACGTATCTACTATTCATTAAAAAAAGGTCAAATCTTCTTTTACTTTCGAGTATCAATGGCACACATATGGTGGGCTATAATGGAAGAGCATCGAGCAGGTATGCAGAGTTACAAAAAGGTCCATAAGGAGACGGTGAGATTTGAATTAAGGATGCCGATTGTTCAGCAGCCTGTTGAGATGGATATGTGGGAAATAAAAGAAAAACTTGTTGAGAGGCATGAATTGATGAAGCTAAGGCTAGGAAGCCAGAAGCATAACGTGACAGAAATTCCAAAAAAAACCATGACGGCAGAAAATAGTTGTGAAGGAGGTGATAATATGATATAGCTCCGTGGATACAATGAGATGAACCAGGAGAGTAAGACAACAGAACTACATATTACAATGGTTACAAAAACCATGGATGAAGAAAAGAGTAAGGAAAGTTATACCGGTGAAAAAAGAGGTGAAAGACAACGGTGATAAAGGTGTTCATGTCACAGATTCAGAAGTTGTTGATGGATATGGTGGGGAAAACCTACCACATATTGACAGTATACTTAAGGATTTGAACACAAAAGACATTTGCACATGCATTGGAGTTCCGGAATCAGTAAACAACCAAGACATCAGGAAGACCACTTGGGCATACCTGGAAGTTCGTGTTGGGTCTGATGTAAGGGCTTTTGAGGGACTTCATTGTGATCTAAGGAGTGGACAAAAAAGAAGAACTTGGAATCCAGGGATCACTTACCATCGACCAGGAAGAAACTGGAATATCAATGGGCTGATTTCCATTCACGTGTTTCAACATTTTGAGCTTCTTGCTGATCGACATGAGAAGAGAGTGGTTCAAAGAAGAGTTTAGGATCCTGGAATTGATGAGGTTGTTTTTTTAAGCAACACCTTGAGGACAATGTGTTTTTGAGGGCGTGATAATATCGTTATTATTAGTATATTATCAATTGGATAATTATTTACTATTTAATTAGCAGATATTGTTTAATTAAAGTAAGGATTAATATCTTGTTCAACAAGAATAATATGAGGATGTCTTTTATTTTCTATAAGGCATTAGGGTTGTAATTTTGATTATGTTGAATCTTAATATGATTTATTGATTTCGTGTCAATTGGGAGAGCTTATTCGACCTCTCGAACGCCGGCTACTCTATCTTTATTGTTCTTTTATCTCATTATCGATTCGATTCGTATAAGATTTAAAACTGGACCATAAAATCTACAATTGTTAACTACTAACATGTGCTCATTAGCACGTTAGCAGAACCCCTGTATTCATTAATCAATGTATAATGGAAGCTCCATCTGAGTAATTTGACAACCGTTTGGCTTCTTTTTAAATGATGGTGATGGTGGGCGGTGGCGTCAAAAGGACATATATGTGCCTTGGAATATAATATCAATGAACGGAGATTCTTACGTGAATTTAAGAGTTCTTGGATAATACCCGGTCTTATAACATAGAATCCATGAGGTTTGCGAGCCAATAGTCCGAGCACAGTACTCTCTTTTGTAGCTAGAATTGGGTGGTCTGTCACAAATCGTAATGCCACATCTAAAACATATATGATATAGTCACTTGATGAGTATAACACAGATGATATAGTCACTTGGTGAGATCATAACTTTGTTTTTAAAGTCTACCAAATTACTTACCAAATAGATCAGCCTCAACACATTTCACATAAACCAAACCCCGATCTTCATCCGTCCAGGGTTCACCAGTCATTTGTCGAGACTCCGTGTACAACAAATCAACCATATCACGTTTCCCATATGAAGCAGCTTTGTAGATTGGCATCTTTCTATCACGATCAGCTAAATTGCATTTAAAAGGTAAATTTGCATGTCTTTTTAGTCATAAAATGTCCATATTCCTTGTATCTATCATAAATCAAAAGTATTTTTTTGTTGGTGGACTATAAAAAGGTGAATCCGGGAGAGTATAACTTATTTTGTTGTGCTTCCCCTGAACAGAATCTTCGAACGACCAACTTTACCATTATGATATTTTGATTTTGCTTATATATTAAATCATACATTTAACATTTTGAATTCTTTGAAACATGGACGGAACTATGTAGTGGCAGGGGAGGGTCTCGGCCCCCCCAAAATTTGCGGCACCTAGTGTAAATATTATAGGTTTTAGGAGTAATTTAGTTGAGATTACAAACAAATCTCTCATTTGACCCTCTCAAAATAAATCCGGGCCCCTTCAAAAAAATGTTCAAGTTCCGTCTATGTCTTTGAGATTAACAAATTTGTATTAATTTTCATAAAAACATATATACATATTTTTTTCACTACTATACAAACAGCTTTTTAACCACTTAAAATATTGTTTAATTAAATGTTTGGTTAGTTTTAAAATAGTGCCACTTAACAGCCGTAAAGAATCAATTAAATAGGCAAATCAACAAATAAATTAATTTGTATCATATATATAGCAAGTAGTTTGAATTAGGTGTGGCAAATCAACAAATAAATTAAGATGTATCATATATAGCAAGTAGTTTGAATTAGGTGTGACGCATGGTCGTGTCTAAAAGATGTTGACTTTCGTCGCAAAAAACGTTCGTGACTAAAAGTATGAACTTGTCGTGATAATAGGTCTTTAGGCACGGGGCTTTAGCCACGCTGATTTAGCAACGTTTTTTCGTGACAAAAGGTTTATAGCCACGATATCTTGACTTTTAGCCACGAATTTGGGTCGTGACTAAATGCGCCGATTCTTGTAGTGATATATAGCAAGTAGTTTTAATCAGGGTGGGCAATTTTTGACCCGACACGAAACACGACCTGAAACCGACACGAAAATTAACAGGTTCGGGTTGAGATAAATAGATTTCGGGTCAGGTTTGGGACAACATATCTAACCCATTTATTAAACAGGTCAGGTTCGGGTTGGGAATAAAATACGGGTCGACCTGCCAACCCGTTTAAGATTTTTTTTTCTTAAATTAAAAATTATTTATATTTAGTTATATGGGTTAAATGGGTCTACCCGGTAATCGTTTAACTCGTGTAATGTGCTAACTTTTATATATAAAACGGGTTAAATGGGTCAACCCGAAACCCGTTTAACATATTCAACCCGTGTAACCTTTTGAACCCGTCAACCCAAGTATATATACGGGTTAAATGAGTCAGGTTCGGGTTACATGTAAACAGGTTAGGGTTAACGTAGCTGACCCGATATTTTAAATGGGTCATGTGACAACTGGCAAATTAGGGAGTTATTTTAAAAACCCGCATTACATTAAAGTTCGTTTATAAAATTATATTTGAAATTTTACTCGTAACGAACTTGAAAAACCAATATTTTGGTTGATTATATCCAAAATATTTTATGAATTCGAATTTGGATTATCGATATGATGAGTATTTATTTCGAGATTTTATTTGGCACTACGTTGACTCCGGCACTAGATAACCTAACTAAAATTTTATGTCTTGAGTTGACGGACTCGACTATATATATTTAGTTATTTAACGTATCGTGAGATTTTTATTAATTTGGAACGAGCTCGGTTTGGGTATGACGAGATATTTTGAAAAGTTAAGGGTTTCGGTCCGTGTATTTTACACTCACTCATATTACCCATAATACTAATAATAAGTATTATTATTATTATTAAAAATATTTTTTTTTTGTGAGTAAAGGATACAAATAGTCCTTGTGGTTACTGCATTCTCACACCACAAAAACAATAATAAAACTCCATCTTCATCTCTCTCTCTCATCACCAATATATCAAACCCTAGCCACCATAATTTCCGGTCTCTACTGCCGTCACACCGCCGACCACCACCATACACGACCACCATTTTCTAACTCCCTATCACTAGATCTAATCGATCCCCAACAACACGCGCCCAAAAACTTTGTTCTGACCTCGCGTTCACTTATACGCGCCTCATCTCTTATGTTCTAACCTCCCCATGTTCTTTTCTTGTTGGTGCCGAAGGTGAGAACGAGTCACACATGATTGTGACTTGGTTATATTGTGATGTTTTACGCGGATCTGGGTTCAAAACTAATGGAGATACGTTGTTTTTGATAAAAACATGATTTATTATAAGTTTGGTATCCGGGTTTGGTGAATCTTGTTGAAGTCGAGTGAAACCGAGGGCCTAGGCTCTCGGCTTGGGATTATTTTCTGAGCATATGAAGTTGTTTGGCTGGATTAGTGTTGGGTTGAGCATAACCGAGACCTTTGAGGTCTCGGGGTCATGTCTTGGGGCTCGTGAAATCAAGCCAAGACCCAAGGGGTCTCTCGACTTGGTTACGGCTCAGCTTGTTGACTATGTTCTTGATGATTTTGAGCTTGTCCTTGTAACTTATTCTTGTGGTTATGTTTGGTTTTGGACTCGGTTTATTTTGGTGCCGAGTGCTAGAGTAGATGGTTTATGACGAGACATGATATATTGGTGTTGCTCATTTGAGCTTGTAGTGAGACCTCGTGGTCTTGGGTGCGAGTCTTTGTGACTCATGTGTTTAGCCGAGACCCAAGTGGGTTACAAGGCTCGGGTTTGGCTTGGTAAACCAACCCGGAACTAGCTTATGTTGATGCTTTTCCTTGTTATGGTTTATATTTGTCATTTGTATTATTGTGGCATTTTTGGAATTGGTCGAATACTTTAGTTGGGTCGAGACCATTGTGGTCTCGACAATGGATATAATGTGATCATTGAGGAGTTGTTGTCGAATGATAAATGTGGAGACCGATTGTGAGACGGTCACTTAGATTGACGGAGATAGGTTAGTCGGGTGCCGTAGTCGGACCCTATTGTTGTAGCACGTGGATTGGGATTGATTGAACGGAGATATATTGTTTTATAACATTTTTTTTTATTACATTGGACTTGGACAATGAGCCGAGAGTCATGACTCGGACATGTGACCATTTTGTGTGACTCGATAATTATTACAATTAAAACGTAAATAATAAAACTCGTAATAATAATTATTGATAATATAAACGTTTACATGAATATATAGACGTGAATAACGGATATATAATTATATAGACGCGTATATTAATAATAATAATAATCACGAGTCGTATTATAAATAATACAATTAGATATATATTAGGCTACGAAAGTGGCGTAATATTATTGAACGTATTATTATTAATATAAAGAAATGGATATAAAACGAGGAACTCTCGACAAATTATTAAATATTAAATAAAATGTTATTTTATATATATGACGAGTAAACTTATCCAGTTACGCGAAATCGTTGTCACTCGAGTCTAGGTAAGTTATTATTTGTGATTTTCGTGTTGTCATGGATATATGACGATTAATACATTCACTTTCGATAACTACGTAACTTATTTAATCGACGGGTTAAATAAGAGCTATTTAGTTATTTAAATTGAGTATATTAATGGGCATCGTATCCTACGACGCCCATAGGTTGTGGTATATGTACGGGAATAATAAGTTACTAAGTATCTCGTGAGATTGCCAAATTGACGAATTTGGTAAGCTTAACGGTATAGTTAGTGAAGTTATTAAACTTTGATATATACCCTATAGTACTTTATGTGCAATGTGGAACCTAGGATTTGGGTATAATCTTAGAATGGTATATTAAGTAAATAAATATGGGGGATTATCAAATCGACGGATTTGATAAGCTTCGATGATTTATTTAAATGATATATTGGGCTAATATTAGATCCATAGTTTATTTTATTATTCTTTGTGTGATCTTTTTGGTTTGTCTTGTGTCGACCCACCACCCATATGGATACCAAACGCAAATACACCAAACTTATACGAAATGGATTTTCGGAAATAAAACGGATTCTCGTCCGGGTTTGGGAATATCTTGAATTTGAGGAAATGATTTCTGAACGAGTTGATATTGTTAGGTCGTGCCGAGTCCGTAGTTGCCGTCTTTTGAGTTATTATACATCTTACCTCTACCGATTTCTTATTGCTGATATCTGGACTTGAGGTGAGTCATAGCCCCACTTTTTACTCTTGAACTATGTTTTCAACGATTGGGGTGAGAAACGTGCAAATTATTTCATGTGGACTATTATCGCTTTTATATGCTTTCTAAACTTGCTATGCGTATGGACTAGGATATATTGTCAACTTTAGTCACATATTTTCGTGTGTACTATTCAAGGTTGGCTTATTTAGATTGTCAGCTTTAGTCACATAGTTTTGTGTGTACTATTCAAGGTTAGCTTATTCGGATTGTCAGCTTTAGTCACATAGTTTCGTGTGTACTATTCAAGGTTGACTTATTTAGATACTGTAGTGTGCACCTATAGGTTATTAATACTTCGGAGGTTATCCGAGTATTTATTGGTATTGCGGGGGTTACCCGAATATCTATGTTGTTACGGAAGGGTATCCGTGTGTTTTAGTTATTGCGGAAGGGTATCCGTGTGTTATGTTGAGAGCGGAGGGTATCCGCAGGCTTTTAGCGAATCCTTAGTCTAGCTAGCAAGCGTTTTTGCGTATATGTCCACTATATTATTAGTTGAATTTAAACCTATGATCTCACCAGCGAAAGCTGACTTTTAGCACGTTTTCTCAGGAAATTAAGTGATGCTCTATGGATGTTTGGATTGGAGGCTTGGCAATGGCACCTGGTTTATGGATCTATTTTTCTAAACTCTGATATTAAATTGTGGACCTATGTTCATTTCTTTTGGGCCTGACTCTGAATGATGTTGGGATAAATGTAAACTTTAAAACCCCGTTTTGGTTGTGTTTTTCTTATGTTTACTTTATCTCGTTCTATTATGTCTTGTGTTGGATACCAATCCCCGTAGCACCCCGAAAGCTTGTTGAGTCTTCCGTTGTACTAAATTTTGGGGGTGTTACAGATTGGTATCAGAGCCAAGGTTATAGAGAACTAGGTAAATAAACACCTAAACTATAACCGATTTTTATAGAAAACGATCCTCGACCATTGCCCGCCAGCCCGCCAAGCCGAAGCATCATTATTATTATTGAGGTATATTGAGATGATTATTGGATATGGGATTCTTGAGATG
Source organism: Artemisia argyi (assembly GCA_030686995.1). Lineage (NCBI taxonomy): Eukaryota > Viridiplantae > Streptophyta > Magnoliopsida > Asterales > Asteraceae > Artemisia > Artemisia argyi. The sequence continues at coordinate 15,347 of JARVZY010009260.1, forward strand.
ATTTGAGGATTTGAGGTTTATTGATTTAGTGATATGATGACGTTTTGAGGAATTATATGGCTTAATTGTTGTACGAATGATTTTAGTAATGTGGTATTTGAAACTCTTTACTGAGATTTTATAATTGGGATTTTATGATGATTTTTGATGCGATATTTTAAGTTCGCGCTTTAGTTGTTTTGAAACACTTACACCTACCCTACGCCGTTGTCACAAATAATAGCCTCCTTGCACGTGTTGTTGTTAAGAATTGTTATTGCGAGTACGCGTCGTCCATCGTAGATCACTATGGCCCCTGATGACCCATACGTGTTGGTCATGCGTTCGGCCGCTACTTTATCGTCGCATTGTCGCCCTAAGTCGCCGACTTTATCGCCTCGTGGTTCGCCTGCTCGAAGATGACGAGTGATGGAGTACCCCTTCGACGAGGAGTACGCGGGTAAGCAGAATGATAACCCTCAAGATGAGGAAGAGAATGATGACCCTCAGGATTGGGAAGAGAATGATCCTCAGGAGGAGGATATGCCTGATGACGATGGGTCGCTAGCACATTCTGTTCATTCTGTGAAGCCCGATTCCCCGATACATCCGTTAGAACTGGTTTTACCTGAGCTTCCGTTTTGTTAAATTCACCACCTAGTAGTCCCGTGGCATAGGATGCACCTTCTGAGGTTTCTGCTGAGCATGCAGAGTTAGGTGAGACTGGTAGGATGTGGGCTCAGATTACTGCACAGGGCGAGAGGATCTCGCGGATGTCTGACCGACTTGAGATGATTATTGCTGAGTTTATTGCTGAGTTTGTTACTGAGTTGAGAGCTTATTAGACAACTGTCGTGGGCAGGACGACAGCGATTAGGACATGTATGATAGAGATACATGAGCAGATAGAGAGTCTGCAGAGAGGTTTCCTCACGGCTCGCGAGGGAGATCGCAAGCTGTGGCAGAGGAACACAGTGTTAGAAAAGGAGGTTGCGGACCTCAAGAGGGATAGAGATGCACATAGTGTTGAGCATGGATCGTTATTGAGGAATTTGGATGGTTTGGGGTCAGAGTTGAGGAGTCTATGCCAGCATCATGGCTAGATCGATTGGATTTGTGTTCTTGTTATGTTGCTACATAAGCCAAGAAGTATTTGGTTAGGAGAGCTAATTATTATATCTCTTATGTCATGATATTCGGAGTGCACGTTCGTCTCGTATGGAATGATTAGTATCTATTATGCCTGTTGGTAGTATGGAATGATGTATTGATCGCTACTTATGGACGATGGTGAGCTCGTATGATATTTTACGATTTTTGGGTGTACATGGAGAATTATGTCTTATTTGCGTGGTCGATATTGTGTTAGTATTATATTAATGGCTGTACGACGAAACCCTATTAGAGCTACCAGAACTGGTCCTGCAACGACTACCCTTAGTCGTCGAAGACGCCGTCCTACTCGAAATGTTGAAACCCCTACTCCTGAGAACCTGGACACTACTAACCGCAACGACAGGAATCAAAATGTTGATGTTCAGGGAGACAAATGATCATGTTCCACTTAACGCACCCACTGTGGATCAAGTAATGATCAATCAACTTGTGGAGCAACGAGTTGCTGAGCTACTAACTGAGTCAAATCATTCCAGCAATTCTGCTGGAACTTCTCCACCTGTTCGTGCTAGTGGATGTCACTACAAGGAGTTCAAGATGTGGACCCATTGACTTTAGTGGAGCTGAAGGAGTGGTCTACTTGGTCAGGTGGATAAAGGAGACTGAGTCAGTGTTTAACGTCAGTGGTTGCGCGAAGAATGCGAAAGTAAAGTTTGCTTCTTTTACTTTTAAGGATGAAGCTTTAACTTGGTGGAACAATTACCGAAATTCGGTTGGTAGTAACGTGGCTTATGCTATGACTTGGGAGCAATTCAAGTCTTTGCTGATTTAGACTTACTACCCAAGGAATGTGATTAAGAAGCTGGAGATTGAGTTTTGGAATCACAAAGTGAAAGGTACTGATATGGCGACTTACAATCGTTGATACCAGGAGTTGGCCTTGCTTGGCCCCGATATGGTTAGAACTGAGACTCAAAAGATTGAGCGGTATACCAATGGGTTGCCTGTGGCTACAAGGAATGACGTGATTGCTGCTAGACCTGCAAATATCCATGAGGCCATCACAATCGCTCAACAATTAACGGATTCGTTGGAATTGGAAGGAGCTGATAAGGATAAGAATGGAAAGAGAAAGAGAGACCATCATTTTAAGGGTAATGATCACCGAAACCAGCGACAAGCTATTGCTAAGGCTTAAGCTATTGGGAATGGAGAAAAAAGGAACCAAAATGGTGATGCACCCAAGTGTGGTCGTTGCTACAAGAATCGTACAGGGCAATGTACTGTGATTTGTCAGAGTTGCTCAAGGAGAGGACATGTAGCTAGGGAGTGTAGAGCTCGACCCCTTGCTATGGTTCAAGCTACTCCTGAAACTATGAGTAACACAAATGTTACTTGTTATGGATGTGGAAATAAGGGACATTATAGGAATGAGTGTAGAGAATTGTGGAACCGAGGAAGTCTAGGATCGGGTGGTAATGGGTACAATCATGGAAATCGTGGAGTTAGAGGAAACCGTGGACGTCAAGACAATGAGGACCAACGTGTGGAAGCAGGAGCTGCTCATGGGAGAGTGTATGCACTCGGGAATGAGAGAGGAGAAGATCCGAATGTCGTTACTGATACGTTCCTTCTCAATAATCGTTATGCTTCCATACCATTTGGTACTGGTGCCGATAAGAGTTTTGTGTCCACTAAGTTTGTACCCTTACTAGAGAAACCCCCGATGGCCTTAGGAATTAGTTAAGATGTAGAGTTAGCTAATGGAAATATAGAGAGGATTAGGACTATCATTCGAGGTTACACGTTAAACTTTCTGAATCGTCCTTTCAACATAGATCATCTACCCGTCACGTTAGGAAGTTTTGATGTCATCATTGGTATGGATTGGTTGTCGAAGTATCGTGCTCATATACTTTTCGATGAGAAGATCGTGCGAGTGCCTTACGGAAAGGAGACTCTAAATATACAAGGAGATCAAAAAGGTTCGAGGAGCCCATCCCGATTAGCGATCATTTCTTGCACTAAGTTACCGAAACTAATGGAAAAAGGATGTTGCCTTTTCTTAGCTCAAATCTCTGAGAAAGGAGGGAAGGAGGAGAAGGAAAGGTGCATTGGAGATGTGCCTATAGTTCGTGACTTTCCTGAAGTGTTTCCCGATGATTTGCCGGGAATCCCGCCGACTAGGCAAGTGGAGTTTCAGATGGAGTTGATACCTGGTGCTGCACTTGTAGCACGAGCGCCTTATCGTCTTGCACCTACTGAATTGGAAGAGTTGTTGAAGCAATTAGCGGAGTTAGCCGAAAAGGGATTTATGAGACCAAGTTCTTCACCTTGGGGAGCCCCAGTCTTATTTGTGAAGAAGAAGGATGGATCGTTTCGTATGTGTATTGATTATAGAGAGTTGAATAAGTTAACGGTGAAGAATCGATACCCGTTACCTAGGATCGATGACTTGTTCGATCAACTCCAAGGATCGAGTGTGTATTCGAAGATCGATTTGAGATCGGGATATCATCAACTTCGAGTTCGCGAGGAAAATATTCCGAAAACGGCTTTCAGAACCCGTTACGGGCATTACGAGTTTCAGGTGATGCCGTTTGGGTTGACTAATGCACCAGCAATATTCATGGATCTCATGAATCGTGTGTGTAAGCCTTACTTGGATAAGTTCGTGATTGTATTCATCGATGACATTCTGATTTATTCAAAAAGTGAGAAAGAGCATGAGGAGCATTTAAGACTCATTTTGGAATTGCTCAGGAAGGAGAAACTCTATGCCAAGTTTTCGAAATGCGAATTTTGGATTCCGACTGTACAATTTTTGGGTCATGTGGTTGATAGACAAGGAGTCCACGTGGATCCTGCAAAAATTGAGGCGATGAAAGATTGGGCTGCACCTACAACCCCAACCGAAGTTCGTCAATTTTTGGGTTTAGCTGGTTATTACCGAAGATTTATTGAGGGATTTTCGAAGATAGCTAAACCATTGACCAAATTGACTCAAAAGGGTGTTAAGTATGAATGGGGAGATAAAGAAGAGGAAGCGTTTCAAATGATTAAGAAGATGTTGTGTAGTGCTCCTATCTTAGTGTTACCTGAAGGTAGTGAGGACTTTGTCGTCTATTGTGACGCTTCGCATAAAGGTTTAGGAGTTGTGTTAATGCAACAAGAGAAAGGGATAGCTTATGCTTCCCGACAGCTCAAAAAGCATGAGAAAAACTACACCACCCATGATTTAGAGTTAGGTGCTGTGATTTTTGCTTTAAGGATATGGAGACATTACTTGTATGGAACCAAGTGTGTAGTGTTTACTGACCACAAAAGTCTGCAATACATCTTGAATCAAAAAGAGCTTAACATGAGACAACGACGATGGATTGAATTGCTAAGCGATTATGATTGTGAAATACGCTACCATCCTGGTAAAGCAAACGTCGTTGCTGATGCTCTTAGTCGAAAGGAGAGAATCCCACCGTTACGAGTTAGGTCATTAGGAATGACTATCGTATCGCCATTACCGTCTCAAATATTAGAAGCTCAAACGGAAGCGTTGAAAGCAGAAAATCGACCTGCTGAGAAAATATTTGGGATGGCAGAAAATGAGAAGGGATTTGTTAAGCGTTCTGATGGAGTATTATGTTTTAGAGAGCGAAATTGGGTACCTTTGTATGGAGGAATTCGAGAGTTGATTATGCACGAGTCGCATAAGTCAAGATACTCTATTCATCCTGGGTCTGACAAGATGTACCAGGATTTGAAAAAGTTATATTGGTGGCCAAATATGAAGGCAGATATAGCATTGTACGTTAGTAAGTGTTTGACTTGCTCTAAGGTTAAGGTAGAACATCAAAGACCGTCAGGATTATTGACGCAGCCAGAACTCCCAGTTCGGAAATGGGAGCGGATTACAGTAGACCTTATTACCAAATTACCTGAGACAGCTAGCGGTTGTGACGCTACCTGGGTAATTGTGGATCGTCTGACTAAGTCTGCTTATTTCCTAGCAATTAGTGAAGATGATAGTGTGAATAAATTTGCGAGGTTGTATGTGAAAGAAATTATTTCTTGTCATGGAGTCCTGATATCGATTATTTCTGATCGCGATAGCCGTTTTACGTCAGCTTTGTGGAGATCACTTCAAACGGCTTTGGGGACGAGGCTTGATATGAGTACTGCATATCATCCCCAAACCGATGGTCAAAGTGAGAGGACCATTCAGACGTTAGAGGATATGCTTCGTACATGCATCATAGACTTTGGTAAAGGCTGGGAGAAGTATTTACCCCTTGCGGAATTCTCCTATAATAATAGCTACCACATAAGTCTTAAGGCTGCACCATTTGAAGCTTTGTATGGCAGAAAGTGTCGTTCACCTATTGGTTGGGCAGAAGTTGGAGATAGCCAACTCACAGGCCCTGAACTGATTTTGGAAACTACTGAGAAAGTAGCTCAGATTCGTGATCGATTGCAAGCAGCCAGAGATAGGCAGAAGAGCTACGCCGATCAGAGACGTAAACCCTTAGAGTTCCAGGTTGGAGACAAAGTAATGTTGAAAGTCTCGCCTCGGAAAGGTGTAATACGTTTCGGGAAACGTGGTAAACTCAACCCACGCTACATTGGACCGTTCTCGATCTTAGAAAGAATTGGCCCCGTGGCATATAGGTTGAAATTACCACATGAATTGAGTAAAGTTCATGATGTGTTTCATATTAGTAATTTGAAGAAGTGTTTTTCTGATAAGATGCCGGTTATACCGATGAAAGATATTCGAGTTGATGAGAAATTGAACTTGGTGGAAGAGCCGATTTAGATATTGGATAGAGAGATTAAACGACTTAAGAGAAGTCGTATTCCACTCGTCAAGGTTCGTTGGAATTCCCGACATGGACCAGAATTTACGTGGGAACGTGAGGACGAGTCCTGGAAGAGATATCCGAAGCTTTTCACTTCGTAGATGAATTTTTCCGAGTGAAACCCGGGACGGGTTTCCTTCTGAGGCTGGGAGGATGTGACAACTGGCAAATTAGGGAGTTATTTTAAAAACCCGCATTACATTAAAGTTCGTTTATAAAATTATATTTGAAATTTTACTCGTAACGAACTTGAAAAACCAATATTTTGGTTGATTATATCCAAAATATTTTATGAATTCGAATTTGGATTATCGATATGATGAGTATTTATTTCGAGATTTTATTTGGCACTACGTTGACTCCGGCACTAGATAACCTAACTAAAATTTTATGTCTTGAGTTGACGGACTCGACTATATATATTTAGTTATTTAACGTATCGTGAGATTTTTATTAATTTGGAACGATCTCGGTTTGGGTATGACGAGATATTTTGAAAAGTTAAGGGTTTCGGTCCGTGTATTTTACACTCACTCATATTACCCATAATACTAATAATAAGTATTATTATTATTATTAAAATTTTTTTTTTTTTTTGTGAGTAAAGGATACAAATAGTCCTTGTGGTTACTGCATTCTCACACCACAAAAACAATAATAAAACTCCATCTTCATCTCTCTCTCTCATCACCAATATATCAAACCCTAGCCACCATAATTTTCGGTCTCTACTGCCGTCACACCGCCGACCACCACCATACACGACTACCATTTTCTAACTCCCTATCACTAGATCTAGTCGATCCCCAACAACACGCGCCCAAAAACTTTGTTCTGACCTCGCGTTCACTTATACGCGCCTCATCTCTTATGTTCTAACCTCCCCGTGTTCTTTTCTTGTTGGTGCCGAAGGTGAGAACGAGTCACACATGATTGTGACTTGGTTATATTGTGATGTTTTACGCGGATCTGGGTTCAAAACTAATGGAGATACGTTGTTTTTGATAAAAACATGATTTATTATAAGTTTGGTATCCGGGTTTGGTGAATCTTGTTGAAGTCGAGTGAAACCGAGGGCCTAGGCTCTCGGCTTGGGATTATTTTCTGAGCATATGAAGTTGTTTGGCTGGATTAGTGTTGGGTTGAGCATAACCGAGACCTTTGAGGTCTCGGGGTCATGTCTTGTGGCTCGTGAAATCAAGCCAAGACCCAAGGGGTCTCTCGACTTGGTTACGGCTCAGCTTGTTGACTATGTTCTTGATGATTTTGAGCTTGTCCTTGTAACTTATTCTTGTGGTTATGTTTGGTTTTGGACTCGGTTTATTTTGGTGCCGAGTGCTAGAGTAGATGGTTTATGACGAGACATGATATATTGGTGTTGCTCATTTGAGCTTGTAGTGAGACCTCGTGGTCTTGGGTGCGAGTCTTTGTGACTCATGTGTTTAGCCGAGACCCAAGTGGGTTGCAAGACTCGGGTTTGGCTTGGTAAACCAACCCGGAACTAGCTTATGTTGATGCTTTTCCTTGTTATGGTTTATATTTGTCATTTGTATTATTGTGGCATTTTTGGAATTGGTCGAATACTTTAGTTGGGTCGAGACCATTGTGGTCTCGACAATGGATATAATGTGATCATTGAGGAGTTGTTGTCGAATGATAAATGTGGAGACCGATTGTGAGACGGTCACTTAGATTGACGGAGATAGGTTAGTCGGGTGCCGTAGTCGGACCCTATTGTTGTAGCACGTGGATTGGGATTGATTGAACGGAGATTTATTGTTTTATAACATTTTTTTTTATTACATTGGACTTGGACAATGAGCCGAGAGTCATGACTCGGACATGTGACCATTTTGTGTGACTCGATAATTATTACAATTAAAACGTAAATAATAAAACTCGTAATAATAATTATTGATAATATAAACGTTTACATGAATATATAGACGTGAATAACGGATATATAATTATATAGACGCGTATATTAATAATAATAATAATCACGAGTCGTATTATAAATAATACAATTAGATATATATTAGGCTACGAAAGTGGCGTAATATTATTGAACGTATTATTATTAATATAAAGAAATGGATATAAAACGAGGAACTCTCGACAAATTATTAAATATTAAATAAAATGTTATTTTATATATATGACGAGTAAACTTATCGAGTTATGCGAAATCGTTGTCACTCGAGTCTAGGTAAGTTATTATTTGTGATTTTCGTGCTGTCACGGATATATGACGATTAATACATTCACTTTCGATAACTACGTAACTTATTTAATCGACGGGTTAAATAAGAGCTATTTAGTTATTTAAATTGAGTATATTAATGGGCATCGTATCCTACGACGCCCATAGGTTGTGGTATATGTACGGGAATAATAAGTTACTAAGTATCTCGTGAGATTGCCAAATTGACGAATTTGGTAAGCTTAACGGTATAGTTAGTGAAGTTATTAAACTTTGATATATACCCTATAGTACTTTATGTGCAATGTGGAACCTAGGATTTGGGTATAATCTTAGAATGGTATATTAAGTAAATAAATATGGGGGATTATCAAATCGACGGATTTGATAAGCTTCGATGATTTATTTAAATGATATATTGGGCTAATATTAGATCCATAGTTTATTTTATTATTCTTTGTGCGATCTTTTTGGTTTGTCTTGTGTCGACCCACCACCCATATGGATACCAAACGCAAATACACCAAACTTATACGAAATGGATTTTCGGAAATAAAACGGATTCTCGTCCGGGTTTGGGAATATCTTGAATTTGAGGAAATGATTTCTGAACGAGTTGATATTGTTAGGTCGTGCCGAGTCCGTAGTTGCCGTCTTTTGAGTTATTATACATCTTACCTCTACCGATTTCTTATTGCTGATATCTGGACTTGAGGTGAGTCATAGCCCCACTTTTTACTCTTGAACTATGTTTTCAACGATTGGGGTGAGAAACGTGCAAATTATTTCATGTGGACTATTATCGCTTTTATATGCTTTCTAAACTTGCTATGCGTATGGACTAGGATATATTGTCAACTTTAGTCACATATTTTCGTGTGTACTATTCAAGGTTGGCTTATTTGGATTGTCAGCTTTAGTCACATAGTTTTGTGTGTACTATTCAAGGTTGGCTTATTTGGATTGTCAGCTTTAGTCACATAGTTTCGTGTGTACTATTCAAGGTTGACTTATTTAGATACTGTAGTGTGCACCTATAGGTTATTAATACTTCGGAGGTTATCCGAGTATTTATTGGTATTGCGGGGGTTACCCGAATATCTATGTTGTTACGGAAGGGTATCCGTGTGTTTTAGTTATTGCGGAAGGGTATCCGTGTGTTATGTTGAGAGCGGAGGGTATCCGCAGGCTTTTAGCGAATCCTTAGTCTAGCTAGCAAGCGTTTTTACGTATATGTCCACTATATTATTAGTTGAATTTAAACCTATGATCTCACCAGCGAAAGCTGACTTTTAGCACGTTTTCTCAGGAAATTAAGTGATGCTCTATGGATGTTTGGATTGGAGGTTTGGCAATGGCACCTGGTTTATGGATCTATTTTTCTAAACTCTGATATTAAATTGTGGACCTATGTTCATTTCTTTTGGGCCTGACTCTGAATGATGTTGGGATAAATGTAAACTTTAAAACCCCGTTTTGGTTGTGTTTTTCTTATGTTTACTTTATCTCGTTCTATTATGTCTTGTGTTGGATACCAATCCCCGTAGCACCCCGAAAGCTTGTTGAGTCTTCCGCTGTACTAAATTTTGGGGGTGTTACAGGTCAGGTTCGGGTTGGGGTTTTCTCACCCACCAACCTGACAACCCGAACGGCCGAACCCGACCCGAATTGCCACCCTAGTTTAATTAATGCTAGTCATACATTTGATGGATGTTTTGCATGCTATTTTCACGTAAATTCTACTACATACTTACATCAGCTTCAAATACTATACGGATTCACTTACGAATTTGCTTGAACTTCAAAATTGCATTAAGTACGATAAAGAAAAAGAAACTCGATCATACCATTAAGTAGATCTTGAGGAGGTAGTTGTGCTTGTGCATGAGGCTGATTACGTGAAGTACTGCTTGGCATGTCAATACTGCATGCATCATGTTGGCTGGTGTGATTTACGCCATTGGTAGCTGTCGATCCTGACTTCATTTATTTTTTATTATTTTTTATTTATTTATTTATTTTGGTCTTGTCTTGTCTTGTCTTACAGGGAATGTTTGGGATGAAAGAGGGGTGGTTGTGTGTGAAGTGTGTGTGCAGAGTGAAGTGAGGAAGAAGAGATTTATTTATTTTGTAATGTTAAAAATATAATATAATAAAGTGTGGCTGAAAATAAAATTTATTAAAGTGTTGCTGAATTTTTTTTTTTTTTTTTTTTTTTTTTTTTTTTTTTTTTTTTTTTTTGTTATTTGTATTCTTATTTAATAAATGAAAAATTAGTTTGAGAAAATGAAAAAATAAAATAACATAGTGAGTCTCAAAAAACATATTAGAACATGTTACTATATTGATGAATCACTTTTTAGTGTTTATGGTGTTAACACATCTTTTACTCTATGTTGTGACTATTGATCACTAAATATATACGCAAATTTAAAAATGATTAAAATTGCCTGCCTACCGACTGTGCTGATCCACAATAGTTGAGCTCGCGCGACGAAACTTTGTAACTCACCCTAAACTTTGTTAATGAGATAGAGCAGATCTATTGCATTTAAATAAAAACTTATTAATAAGATTTTCTAAAGCTTTATAATAAAAATCTAAGGGTTATTTATATAACTTACTATAATTTTGTGGTGCTAGTTTGTTTTTTTTTTTTTTTTTTTTTTTTTTTTTTTTTTTTTTTTTTTTTGGTGCTAGTTAATTCA
>JARVZY010000136.1:0-33757 GCA_030686995.1 Artemisia argyi
TGGAAATTTGAAATCATATCTTTGTAGTTTAATACAACAATACCAAAAATGATTTACTAATATATATAAAATGTTAATATCATTTTATAAAATGTTATGTCTTAAGACAAGGTTTCCTTTGATCATGTAATGCATAAGATGCTTAGTTTATGCATACCTTAAGTGATATTAAATGTAGAGGTAAATATTTGTTACTAAATACTTGTTTACGTCTTAATCTTGACTTAATTTGATTTGAGTTTTGTGATTATCAAAACATGGATTTATTGAGAAATATTAATAACGTTTTTAAACATTATTTATATCAACATCCCGAAATGTAACTGTTACCTGCGCGTTGCTGCGGGAATGTTTTGTTTAATCCAAACCATTAAATGAAACGGTTGTAAAAAAAATATTTTTGTTATTAAGGACTATATATGCAAAAGGTTGATAACCGTAAGTACTATTTTCGAAAAGTGTTTATGAAAATAATATGATTTTTTACGGCCTGAGATTTTCGGTATGTTGACTAACTTTGAAATTAAAAGTTAACCTAAGGGCTTTTTCTATACATTATTAACGGGCGTTTAGGACTAACTTTCCAATAGATCTATAACCACAGGGTCTAAAAGCAAAAATTGGGCAATGAACAGTGCAAAACAGTGATTTTACTATTCATCCCAATGGGTTTTAGTATATATAATAATAATAATTTCCCGAAATGTAACTGTTATCTATGTTTGTGTGTAATTAGTTAGAAGACGGTGTAAAAAATTACATAGCTATATATGTATACACTTTTTTCTAATTTAATTGCACTCCAACCGAACAAAATGAATCATTAATAGTTTAATACGCAGGAAGTCTATCAATAGCGTTAAGTCGCTCAGTTAATTAGTCAAAGTCTAAAGTATGACTTTATTAACAGGTTGCGCACGTGTTCAACAAATACAAAATGCCATGTATCTCTCATTTGAAAGTAAAAAAAGTAACAAATAATACGCCTAACAACAAACCAATGTTACTCTCAAAACCCATATATATGTAATATTCATATAACACAATGGGAGAAATGATACACACATAAGTAAATATGAACTTTTATATACAGCTTGGTCACACATAATTTAACAAATTAAAACGAGTAACAACTAATAAATGTAATCCAAATTGGTGTTTACGCAGATCCTAAATTCCTCACTGATTTTTACACACACATTCTTATAGGCATTTAGGAAATATTTTAGGGTCTTTGGTCAAAAATAAACTACAGGTAGGAAAAAACAAACGAATATCTAATAAACCAACCAAAAAAACACATATACATCGATTTAAAGGACTGGCAAATGATAAACACATAAATATGAACTTTTATACAGCTTGGTCACACATAATTTAACAAATTAAAACGAGTAACAACTAATAAATGTAATCCAAATTAGTGTTTACGCAAACATTCGTGGCTAACCAGTAACAAGTTGTCAAATTTAGACAGTGTCAAAGAATTATTGTAATTGGTTAGTGGATAATTAAAGTTCAAAATTTTTCAAAAGAATTTACAAGTTTGGGAGTACTTCCAATGAATTCAAATCTTTGCAATTACAATCGCTAGTAGTGCAAACAGTTGACCGTGTCGTTTGAGCCTGATCGGGAGTACATACTACCTCCGCCGTGTCTTAATCACAAGAAAGATTATGTCAATAGTCTGAGGCTCGATATCTGAGCTCAACTACAACGGGTTAAGTAAACCGACCATCTATGGTAAAAGGTAGCCCGGAATCACCCCTAGATCCGTTCACCCCCACAGAAATAGCCGGTTACCACTGATTTTATCCAATACATAGACAGATCAAATAATCGCAAAGACAAACACAAAGGTTTCCAAGACCGCACTTGAAAATTGTTTTGAAAATTTTTATAGAGTTTAATTTTCCAATACCAATGTATATCAAACTTGAAACCCATTATATTGTTAAACTGTATATCGAATTTTATATCAAGAACGCGTATAAACAAGAATAAACCACCAACAATACAATCAATCTCAACTTCCAAGACATCATAAATCCTAAAATCCTGCGACCTAGACACAACAAACTGAAAAATAAAACTAATACTACGAAACTCACACCCAAGATTAACTTGGATTAAGCCCAGTGAACTAGGGTTGGTCAGAGCAGCTATTCATACCACTCTAGGTGGCAGATCAAGGAGTTAACCGAACCCGTTTGCACCCACTGAACTCAATACCAGTTATCTTAATAGAAGAAACATACTTACAATGATTTTTTCGGTATGCAGCGGTACTCAACCCATGTGCCATAAAAACATCCAACTTTAGATAGGCTAAGCTCTTTCATTTCTCAGCTTAACATACCATAATACACCATGAATCACCATTAAAGTCTGATAGTTGACTTTTGTTGACCAATAATGAATTAGAGATATGGAACTGTTTTAATCTAACAAACTCTCTCACAGAAGCTAACAAGCTAATATGAGATTGTTTAAACTACAAACAAGCTTATATGCAAGCTGATTCAACAATTCCTTTTTATATTTTTGTATTTTTCTGATTTTTATAAAGCTTTTGAATATAATGAATTCGGAATTGAAAGTAAACTTGTATGAAAAGTTTAACAAACTGAAGTAAGCTGAAAATTAAGGAGATAAAAGCTGAATATTAAGAAGTAAACAATAAGTTGAATTGATTAAAAGTGAAAACTGAATTCATTAAAACATTAAAGAGTACAATTAAAAGAAGATTACACTACTATAACTGAGAAATAAAATGGGCAGAGCTACGCTACACTAAACTCTACCACCTAAAACAGGCTATCTACACCTCTATTTATAGTAAAAGAGATAAGGATCTAGAAGGAAGGGGGTCACGGATTGCCAGCTTGGCAATCCGTGTGATGGGCTTCTTTTAAACATCATTGAGCCCTTAGATCATCATCAATCATTTCCTTCACGATTTGCACCCTTGGATCATATATCATGACGTGTAGAGACTAATAGAAGGCTGCCAAGTGTAATTCTTTGTGCTTCTTGGATGCTGACACACCCTGACATGCTCCTGACCTTATAGAAACCATGTAATTGTATGGAATTACCCTTACTTGCTGTTAATAGATGAGACGGGTAAATTAGGGTTTATGGTGAATAGTGATTTCTGGGTAAATGGGGTGAATTGGGGGGCGGGAAGGGTAAATGATTTTTTTTATTGGTGTTTGACCCGTGGTTAAGTAGTGTTTGACCAAAGGTTTTGGGCTCGGGTCTAGGTGTTGGGTAATGGGCTTTGGTTTGTTGTTTTGGATTTTGGATTTTTGACTAGGTTTTGTGTGGTTTAGGAAATTGGATTTGGTAATTGGACTAATTTTATTTGGACTAAGCTTATGTTTCTATATTCAGATTTTGTGTTATAAACTAACAAGGACCAAATGTGAATATGATGAAACTATAAGGACTGAAACTGTTATTTCCCAATTTTGTGATCCAAGGGCTTTTGTTGTGATTTGCTGATTCTCTAAGGACCAAAAATGTCATATCTTGAAAGATGTCTTCAAACGACTAAGGTTGACCATTTCTGAAACTTGAAGGACTAAAAGTGACAATCTCTTGAAACTCAACCAAGGATCAATTTTGACATTTCTCAAATCTATGAGGTCTTCTTTGAATTATGTAGGCTCAGCTTTGACTATCTTTGACTTTCTACACTCATTCCACTCTGGTGCTCGTTTTTACCGGTTTTCGTTTGTTTTTCATCTTTTTATGAAATATCCGTACCTGCACATTCACAATCACAAAAACACATTTTCTTTGGCAATTTGGATTAGTTTTTGGATTATTTAGTTATAATTTGGTAAAGAAAAGGTGAGTGAATAAACACTCAACAAAGAACGATCAATCCCCCGTACTTGCCACTACACTATACTACATCGGTCAGGTACACTACCTTGTGGGGATTGCAAGCTTCTCAAGATCCTTTGAGAAGTAAAACCTTTTGGAAGTTTGCAAAACAACGCATCAAGTTTTTGGCGCCACTTCCGGGGAATAGTTATTGTTTAGGTTGAAATTTCTTTTTATTAGGTCTACTTGCTAGATTTCTTTCTAGTAGGATTTTTATTTTATTTTTATAGGTTTTCTTTAGACTATCTTATTTCTTTGTTCCTTTGTTCGTAACCATTACCATCCACCATCATGGAAGGTGGTAATATCTTTAACCCCGTCAACCCACCACAACAAAATCACCCACAAAACCCACCACAACCAAACAAACCTCCTAGACCCCGCACTTTAGGAGAGTACTCCCGTGCTAGCCACCAAGGCTATCGAAACACCATTGAGCTTACTCAAGGAGCCAATATTTCTCCCTTGCGATCCTAGACCATCCGGTTGGTGCAAAGCGGATGTGCATTGCATGGACTTCGTTCCGAAGATCCTAATCAACATCTCAAGGATTTTGTAACCATCCGTAATTTTCCCTTATGAATAGTAAATGCAAACCTATGATTTACGAATCATTACGATAATTAAAAACTGTTTTTACCGATAACAAAATTTTTGTTTGTTAGTCGAGATATACTTTTATAATCACAACGTCGTTTGTGACCACCGTTTACTTGGGAATGCGCTTACACACGAACCTAGATAGTCTAAGTATCGCGAATTAATTTTATAACTAACATTTTTTAAGTAACGTGATATTTATATAATTATATATATAGTCCGATAACTAACCAAACACGTCTTAATAAATTCCCGAGCTCACGAAAATTTCCATGAATGGGCCTAAACATCCATTGGGCCTCGGCCCAACTCTGCTACACACCGCACAAGCCAAACGGACCCTTTGATTTATTTTCTTTTCTTCTTTGGTCCTAGTCCACCCGTAAGCCCAAGCCCAACTTCCTTTTAATATTTTTGAAACCATGCCTCACATCCCTTTTACTTTGCCCCGTTTATTCACAATTTTCACAAACGACACCTAAATATTTTTGCACCTCTCGTTAACCCTCCTACCCAAGTATCATAAGTGACAAAATGCTTTTCCTAACGTGCATGTTTAGTCCCTGAAAATCAAACAAAGCTTGGCCTCGTTTTTACGTGACTACAAGAACTAAAAATTCATTTTTGAGTATACAACACCTCATATCAACCTAAAATTGGCACCAAAGTTTCTCAAAGTCGTTAGAATACGTTTTTATTGTGTTTTGACCTTTCACAAACCCACAAATGAGTGAAGACAAGTATAATGATGATTTTCTTGTTGTTTTCTGTCGTTAACTATACCACAAGGACGTATACGTGTAAACCCTTCCACATTCTACTCGTTTTGGACTGAAGAGGCACAATGAGGTCTCCTAGAAGTGTCATGCATAGTTTAAAAGGGATTGACCTTCCCTACACCCATAAACTCAACTCCAAACCATGTTCCCTTGTTGTTTTCTTCCGGCAAACACTCCACAAGGACGAAAATCATGCACCAACTC
This sequence comes from Artemisia argyi, assembly GCA_030686995.1. NCBI lineage: Eukaryota > Viridiplantae > Streptophyta > Magnoliopsida > Asterales > Asteraceae > Artemisia > Artemisia argyi. The sequence goes on from JARVZY010000136.1 coordinate 5,478, forward strand.
CACTATTTGCATGAAAATCCTCACACAAACTTGTTGACCACGTTTTACAAGTCCAAACGCAAACCATGCAAACTTGTTGTTTTCTCCTTACTCGTTTGTGCACAAGGACGATTCATAAACCACCCTCATCATCACAAAACTATTTTGTTCCCTATTCCTAGTACCATATACTCCTTGGTCACTAAGGGGCACATTTCCCACGTTTCCAAACCTCTTGTGTATATATATACATGCGTACATGCACGTATATGAACCATGCACATCACCTTAATCATTTTCCCACTCACAAACTCAGTTCTAAGTTCTTTTGGTGAACATATAACTTTGGTAAGCCTTGGAAGTCTCGTACCAAGTTATACCACACGATTGGTGGCTTGTGTGTACGTGGGAGTCAAGCTCAAGTTTTCCTTTGTTCGTTTCTAAGCCTCCAAGTTTTGTTTTTTACTCCACCATTAATTGGTGAGGCGAGCAAACCCTCCCTTCTAAATTTCCTTCACGTTTTATTTTCTTTACTACAAATTTACTTTACCTATTTTCTCGTTATTATTAAGTTATAACGTATATATACTATTAACTAAACTATAAGTTTATCACAATACAAACCAAGTTTAGTAAAGCACATTTCGTTTATAACCACTTATAAGTAGTATATATAGAACGTTCTAAGTTACCTTGACCTATACGATTTCAACCCAACACATAGAAATATTTTGAAAATTGTTTTAAACGTGGGTATGGTCGACACACTTTGGTCTCGTATTTTTAAAAATAGACACACAACATAGTATTTTTAAAGCTTGAAATATTAGTTCACATGGTAAACTAACAAGCTAGGCCTCTAACTCACCCCCATAACCTCACACGATCCCTCGTATAACCCTAAAGCTCGTCACGTTTTCTTAAAACTTAAAACTAACGTTTGGGCTTATAAGCCCATTAAGCCGAAAATTAGCTTATGTGATAAGATGATCCTATAAGCTGTTTTCTAAAGTTTTAGAGTCCAAAAATAAGCCCAATGGAAAGCCCAAAAGTTTCCTAAGCCCAATGATTTCAAAAACCTTAACGGGCCTAACTTTGGCTCGTTAAAGGCCCAATTAACTCGAAATAAGCTCTTTTTGGAAATAAGCTGTTTTTATGATTTAAATAAGCTGTTTCAAACTTATTTAGAAAATAAAAATATTATGTTTTGAAGTTGGTGAAATTTGGACTAAATTTGCAAAAATTCCTAACCGAGGGACTAAAACTGTAAATATGAAAAGTTTAAGGGAAATTTGTCATTTTCACATTTTTGTGATGAAAACTGTAAATCTAGAATGTTTTGGGTATAAAATGTTAATATAAAAGAGTTTTGGACTAAAAATGAAATTAAATAACGTTTTGGACTAACGGTGTAAAGTTATGCCGTTAGGGGGTTAAAAGGTAAACTTTTTAAAACATAAAGGTTTTTAATAAAATATAAATATTATAATTTATATTATATATATATAAGTATTTTAAATAAAACCGATTCAATCAAGCACTTTTCGTTAAATAAATAAATATATATAATTTATATATATAACGTAATAACGAAAATAATAAATAGAAAACCTTTAACAATTAACACATCCTCTCAAACTCATTTCACTTTTTGACACCTATCCACCGTTTGTCAATCACACAGACCTTTCTAACCTCTCGACATATAACGTAACATTCCATATTTTCGTATATATAAGTATATATATATATATATATATATATATATATATATATATATATATATATATATATATATATATATATATATATAATACTACGATAAGAAAATAATAAAAAAAAAACTATTAACCAAAGCTTAAACCCGAATTTTGTTTTACCAACCACCGATCTCGGTCTTTTTTTGTAAAATCTCTACACTACGTCAACAAGAACATACTCACAAGTTATATTTTGAAATATAACTTTTGTTCTTGAACATCAGGCATTTAAACACGCACATTTAAGTTGCTATGAGTCGACTAACAAAACCATACACTATAGTAAACAACTTTCGCGATAAACTGAACTTAGACTATCAAACTCTGAAAACTTGCCATATATTTTACTTAGGTTGTGTGTTGAAGCCGTTTCCACCTATCATTTGAATAACGATACTAGTACTACCGAGCTATCCAGGTGTGTGTTCATAGCCCACTCTTTAAACTTTTAAACTCTTTTATGGGGAGATACATGCTTCAAACTAGAACACAAGATTTTTAGTATGCTATGCCTGCTGTTTTTATTGCTTAAGTAGCTATTGCCAAAAGCCCCTCGATCATGAACCTTAATCACTTGCGAGTGAACGTGAATATCTGGGAATAGATCTATTTAGGACTGACAATCCCCGTTTAGTTTAGCTAGGATGAGCGACTAGGCGCACAATATTTAACAAACTCATAGGTTACTGGCAAAGACCTATCCTAAGGGCACCCCTTTTATATTAGTTTACATCACACATTGATGCCTGTCTAATCGTTGCGTTCCATGAGCTTAATGCAATAACAAACTTGATTTTTGAACTTGTTAATTGGTTATCGATACAATTAACACCCTTACTTATGTTCGAACTTTAAACTTAAACCTATGGACATCACTCAACTTTTGTTGACTTTTAGCATGTTATCTCAGGTAATTAAGGAATGGATGATCAAGGCAATGAGAAGGGCATTAACCCGAGCACGGGTTTTCTAAAATAAACATTTTCTTTATCATTCAACTAAATAAAACATATCTGTGAAGATATGACTTGTCTATCTCAAACTATTTACGTACTCAAATATTTGAAATGAATGACAAAATGTGTTTTCTAAACGTTTACTAAGATTGTGACAAAGATCCACTACGTAATACCCCGTTAAGTCTTCCACTGCCGTTAATCGATTTTAGGGGGTGTTATAGATTGGCATCAGAGCCATGGTTATAGCGAACCAGGTGTATTTTTAAAAAACACTGGACTATAATTACTCTTTCAAAAAGGACAATTTTCAAAAACCTAAATATCTCATGCCCTCTGTGCCTATGTATTCCTAACATTTAAGAATGTTTCCTATTATATGAGTTTTAGCAAGGCTAACACGTTTATAATTTTAACTTACATTTACTATTCGGATTGTTACAGTACTATGTCTCCGCACCCCATCGCAATATCATCTGACTCAGAAAGTGAAGACCCTGTGCCTCCTACTTCAGACTTTGCTCCTGCAGTGATGCTTATGTCACCTGTCACACCCACAATTTACCTGACTTGCAGCGGAATGGAATACCTGGGGATGACTGCCATAACATCACAGTTACAGTTACATTGAACGACCTAAAGTGTCGTTTGGAAAATACTTCGTTTGATCATTGAAATAATTCAGAGTTTACAAAATGAGGTCCCCAAAAGGTGTTGCATGTTTATGAAAACTAGTCCTACTAGATCAAACGTTTACATAAGTGCATGAAATAATGGTGAGACGCGTCGACTCCGCGACTCCATGAAGGTCCAAATGCATGTCACATGAGCTACCTTAATAACCTGAAATACATTGCTAAAACGTCAACACGAATGTTGGTGAATTCCATAGGTTTATAAAATGTAATGTTGTACGGCCACCACAAGTATAAGTGTATGACAAAAGTCACATAAAATAGTACAATAGACCTTAAGCACATGGCACCGAAGCTAAACTGTTGAAATTATATGCCCCTCCTGAATGTTCTGCCAAAACACTCAAATGTAACAGACATGAAATGCATCCGCTTACTGTTGGTAAATACTACCACGGATGGAGGCGTCACCCTCAATAGATCTATCCACTCACTCTCGCTTTCAGGGAATTAACTGTACATGATAATAATAGGGGACTATCACAAGGCAGCAAGGCAACTTAAGCAATGTACATATGTTTTGATACTTGGGCTCGTACTGAAATGATGCAATGTATTCCCCCCATGGGATTTGAAATCAATAATAAAATGTATACGGGGCTATGAAAACTCACCTGATATGATGGTACCATGAACATGAAATGAACTGAAAAACAAGGCGCGCACACTAGCCGCAACCTAATATGAATGATGAACGATCTACTTTAGATCATGAAATGATATTGTGAATGTCCATGCACATGCTTCCTATACCACTCTACTCTTTGAAAAATACTTGTTGTTATCAAAATAATACTTTTTCCAAAACTTAGGAAAATAAGGCAACTAGAAAATAAAACTAGTTGAAATGTATATATATATCGTATATATAAATGTTAGTGTTGAAATCCTCGATTTGAAATCCTTGAAATAACGCCTTGTAGTAATAAAAATATACTTGTATTCACTAATACTTCATTAGTTATGATATTGGGTATTTGGGTATTATTTCTAGAAAATTTAGGATTTAGTACGTAGTAGTATTTCTATTAGTGACAAAATGGTCTCGCAAAAACTAGTCGCGAAATAGTAAATATGAAGAGTTAGGAATGAAGCTCAGTAGTTTTAAAAAGATTTTCACCTTATCTAAAAAGTCACAGAACTGCAGTTTGTCCATACGGGTCTCGATCATAAAGAGAAATAGCCGCGAAGTGAGGTATTTGGGCTGTTTTGGCAGATTCTGGGCAGTTTTCGGGAAAGTTTGGAAGACCATAAGTTATTCGTTATAAATCCTTTTGATAAACGGTTGAATGTTTTGAAAACTAGGCTGGGTGAACTAATTTTTTATCAATGATGTAAATTTTCCAGAAATGAGTTTATCAATGAGGAAAACGGCTTGGCGAAATGGTTAATACTTTGGAAAATTTTCTAAGTGTTTTGCTGAAGCAAAAAAATATTGAAATCGTCTAAGTTCAAACGTTTGTATCTTTTTCGTTATAAGCTTGTTTTCTACGTTCTTTATATCCACGGTTTCGTATTAACTTATACTAATATATTTTTGATAGCTCGGCTCCTCTAGGTTACGTCTAACACCTCAGTTTGTCCGTCGAAAATCGCCCAACAGCATGTATATTTTCAGAAAATAGTTTTCCTCGTTAATCTTGCAAAAATCATATCTCCTTCGTTATAAACCCGTTTTAATCCATTCTTTCACCTACGGCTTCGTTTTTGAAAGTATTTTCTAAATACTTTGCCAAAGGTTACTTTATATTTCCTGATTTTCCTGGGTTTACAAAAATGGGACAGTAGGTTTATATACTTGTTACAAATCCATTTTCCATGTTCAAAACTAGTTTCTAACATCACCAAATCTCTTGCAAACACCACAAAGCTATTCTAATCCTACCATACACCTACTTAGGGTGCCATGGGTTCCTAATCACTACTAATCATGTTAATTTAACAAGGGAACACCTAAAACAACTTATAGGGTTTGTATGTTCAAAAAGTTAACAAAAATAACGTGGTATAGCTAGCTTGTGCATGAAATTAAGCATGAAAACTATAAGATACAAGTATTAATTTGATGAAATCATGAAAATAAATTTGATAACTCACTTTGAAATAATGGGTGATTAGATGATGAGAAACCTTGTGTTACTTGTGTTTTTGTTGTAAGATTCTTGATTAGGATGACAAATGGAACAACTTTGTAGCTTTAACTCTTGGAAAATAATCACTTGATCTAAGATTTTGGGTGAAGTCGTGGGTTTTGGGGTGGAGAAGATGAGATTTTTGAGTTTATGATTCAAAGGAACTAGTATGTTTATGTTATATGTGTTTTTGGTAGATATTTGTATAAGTATAATGTATAATAATACATATTAATGACTGAGGTTGGAAAATAATAAGCGTGTGGCTAGGGGTGTGCTCATGGCCGGTTTTCAAAGGAGCAAGGGGTAGCCAAATCGGTTTTGATCACTTAGGAAATGTAGGGTAATATTAGTTGTAGTTTAGTGTAAGTATTAGTTATAATCGGGTAACGGGTTTGCTAAAAATAAATATTAACGAAGTTAACCGGGACTTAATAAAGTCATAAAATGTTAAAAATATGTTGGGTACAATTACTGAGTGTTCGGGTGATTATTGTTTAGTTTTCACGAAAACCTTCGTAATATTTATAAACTTACTTTATAAATAAAATAAATTTCCAAAATACTGGGTAAATGAATATTATAACTTTTATGATGATATAATGGATATAAAAATATGTCGGGACCATTGTGGGAATATTTAGATATATTCGTCGCGTTTATAAACCGGGTGTTAACGTTTATTTATAAATAATTATAAGGAAAACGTTAAATGTATCAAATATATATAAATTTGAAAATCCTAAGAGTGGTATAACATGAAAATGCTGTTATGATGATATGCAGACTGTCTCTAGTCCGTATGCAATGTCCTTACTGATAATGAAATGAATTCGCACCTAAACCCATACGGTTACGCGAATTTTAATACCCGTAAACTAAATTTACGATGAAATGAGTAATGCAAGTGAATAGTGATAACTTCTTCCAGAAATGAATAGTGTTCTGTGAATAGTACCATTTTCAAATGTTTCTCAGAATATCAAATTGACCTCGAAATTGATGAATAGTAAAACGATGAATAGTGTTTGATGAATAGTGTTTTTCTAAAGTTTGGGAAATGACCTGAAATGGTGAGTTGTGACATCACCTGCTACTGATCGACACATGCAGCGTCAACAGTGGTTACCTGCATTCGACTCAGAAAATCCTTCTCCCATGTCTTCCCCTTCTCAATCTTCTCCGACTGGTCCGATCCGCTGCCAAAGACGTGTTAGACGACTTCAACCCTCTGAACCCGAACCCTTTCGCCGTCTGTTTCGCCGACACGAAGGAGGCCCTGTCCGTAAGATCGCTGCCCGAAAGAGGGTATGTCCACCTACAGACTCTGCTATACCACCCCCAGCCCCGGAGCACACCAGGACACTATCACCTGCACCGCCGTATTTTATTCCATCCCCTACTATCTTCTACCGACAGACCACTACCTTGCGACTACCATCCTCTACCACGCCTACATCCCCAACCACTCACAGCGACCCTTTGCCGACCCGTGGTAAGGAATGCCACTTGATCCCTTCTTCCTCAGATCCCTACGCCCAGGTTGCAGCAGAGGCGACAGCTCGTCGCAAGACTCACAGGAGAGTCGAAGCTCGCCGATGGTCTTTCCTACTTCCGATCATCCGTCGTTGGTGGTTCCAGTAAGGAGCCCCTAGCACAGCTGAATTAGGAGAGAGCTCATCCGTCGCCGTCTCGAGGAGTCTTCCTATCATCGGAGAACCCCTTCACCACACCGTACCCCTACTCGCCGCCCGACTAGCTCGACACGAGGATCGACTATACTACATCGTTGGCATCCTGAATGATTTGCCCTCAGAGCAAGTCGAGATTCTTGGAGATGAGGTAGAGAACCTTGTCATAGGCCAGCTAGCTGTGGAGATACCTTTTGACCACATGGGTACTTAGCTTGAGGAGGTCAGAGAGACTATGACCGTGTTGCGCGATGATGTTTATTCGATGCAGACAGCGATAGAGGCACTTGACTCTGTAGTCGACCAGCTCAGCTCTCAAGTCCTGATTTACCAACTCATGATTGAGGATCTCCGCGCTAGAGATAGAGCCCGAGATCAGACAGTAGAGATCTTGATGGATATGGTTATGAGCCTTCAGCGACGTCTGGACAGTGCACCTAGAGGACCATAGATCAGAGATGTATTAGTATAGCTAAGAGTTCTATTAGACTGCCAATGTTGTATTAATAAGGAATCTTGTATCCATATGTTGTAACAAACTATCAAACAAGTTATTAATCTTCTATTGTGTGGATGTACTATATTAATATTGATTTATGTTTCTCTGTGGTTGCTTCTCATATTCATATTGCATTTTCTCTTATATACTGTCTCATGAGTTGTTGATGTATGCAGGATATTTAGATCTTTTATATTTCTCATGTATGTTGTGATTTGATTCAGACATGTCGTGATGTTATATAAAACCCGCTTAGAGCCCCTTGGGATACTCCATAGACTCGAATTGTTGTAATTAACATGATGGCTATATTCGATTCCCTCACTCTTTATATAATCCTACTCTAGCATTATAAGACCTCTAAACCAATGTTCCTTTCATGTTTATAGAAACATGGCACGCACCCGAACAGCAACTGCTACCCCTGAAACCGCAACCACCACACCTGTAATGATTCCGGAAGATATTCAGAAGGCGATCGCCGATGACGTGAATGCAGTCTTGGCAGAGCAAGTAGCAGCTAATGCCCACAACAGCGGTACTAGAATGCCCACTGGAGAGAGTTTGGCAGCCACCCATCACCGATGTACTTACAAAGACTTCATGAGTTGTCAGCCTACCGTCTACAAAGGAAGTGATGGTATGACCGAACTGCCCCACTTCTTTGAGCGAATTGCGACTGTCTTTCAAAGGAGCGGTTGTACCGACGACACGAAAGTCACCTTCGCCATAGGAACACTCATGCAAAATGCCACAGTGCAGACTATGGGAAACACGACAGCCTAACAACTCACATGGGCGGAATTCAAGGCCAAAATACTGAAGAAGTATTGCCCCCATTCTGAACTGAGGAAATTGGGAGATGAATTCCACCAGCTGAAAGTGATACGTGGGAATCGCACCAGGCTTTACCTCTCGAGGGATCTCGAGAAGCTTACAACCCCCACCAGGCAGTGTACCTGATCGTTGTAGTATAATATAGTGACAAGTACCGGGGGATTGATCGTTCAGCTTAGGAATAGTGTCGCTAGGATTAGAAAGCCTCCTAAATTAAGTCTAGGGATGATAGATGATTCTTTTTGTATTTTATAATTTATAAAAGCAAGTAAAATATCGGGTTTTGGAAGAGTGGGCGGAATTAGTTGCTAGTCAACTAACCCAATAACTAAAGATGCAATCAAAATAAAATAAAAGAAATGAAAATAAAACTAATTACTAATGTGGTGTAAACAATAATGGGGAGAGTTATGTTTACTTAGGTTTCATTACTCCCTAGATATCTTTTACAGGTTGATAGTTTGTTACAATTGCGTGGATGACGGATTATATTCCTTAATACTAGTCGTAGGGCCGTGTACAATATTCCCTAACTCTGTAAGATCCTACTTCACTCCATGTCGATCCTGTTAAAAGCTCCTAACATGGGATCATTAGAATTCTCCTATGCATTCAATATAACCAAAAATCATAGTACACCTTTGATCATGTTTCTTAAGACGTTCAAGCATGTTACCAATGGAAGTCTGCCAGTTTTCTTAAGCCTAACATCGATTACAATCATCTGTAACAACTATAAACAAACAATCAACCCATAATTAACATCTAGGTTTCACTACATCTAAGCAAACAAAAATGTAATCTAGCCGAACATGTTAAATTGAAGCCAAGTGTATGATATATTCAAACAACACATAGACATATTGATTGAATTGAAATAGTACTTATCTCAAATTGACATGAAGGATCCAAGGGGTTAAAAACCCTTGAAAATACTGATAAATTCGGACTAGGGTTTCTCTAAAGTTACTCCCTATATGTTTCACACTAATGAATGAAAATTGCAAAACTATATATAGATTTTATAAGGTGACGGCGTCAAGAAGGAATTTCTGATGCCGTCAACTCACCGCCCATAATGAAATCGGATTGCCTAGATCCACTTGTGACGCCGTCATGTGTAAAATCTTCTAGGCCGTCACTAGTAAATGGACCATGACGGTCTATGGTGACGCCGTCATGTCCTTAGTGTAATATTGTACTGGATCGTCACGGACGTTAGCCACTTCCACCTCTTGTATTACTCTTGATGCCGTCATGTAGAATCTGTTGACGCTGTCAGGTACTGTTCCCAGCAAGGAAAATTAAGACTTTGCCATTTTCTTCACTTTTATGCTCCTAAAACGTCCAAAATGCTTCCTTTTCCAGAATTCACTCCAAAAGTTCCTAAAATGACAAAAGGAACGATTTAGGGCAATATTTGATCAAATAAATTTGAATCCGGGCTTAAAAGACCCCTTAAAAGTGGTTCATTTTTCGCCTCATCAAATACCCTTACACTTGAGATTTGCTTGTCCTCAAGCAAATGCGCTTTTATTCTAATCAAAATACAAGTTAGAGGTCATTTAACACTAATATAAAAGTAATTACAACAAATAATCGTTCAACTAAAGACCAAAGACAAGCACGGAGGTCATACACTAGTACCTCACAAATAGTGTTTAGATACTCACATCTCTCGGGTGTAATAAATTATATATCACAATATGGAAATGGAAAATATATGTCACTACCTGTCATAGAAAAATAGATTACCATAGGCTTGGGAAAGGATCAAACCTCCACCACTTGGCGTAAGCACCTAGGATAAACTATCAAAGAGGTCTGTCAAAGGGTTATAACGTTAGGTGTAGGGATATGGAATACACAGTTTTGTTGGATATATGCAATATTTCATAGGTGGTGAGTTAATCATCTTGGTAAATTACATGTACAATATGGCTTTGCTAAGCCAAGACTAGACTCGACTTAAGCTAATAAATCAAAAATAACAAAAACATAAAACAAACATAGAATGAAACGGGATGGTAGTCCGTATGTTTTTCTTTTCTTTGATTTTTTCGATTCTTTTTTTATTATTTTTTTTGCATACACTCTTACCCTACCATCCAAAATAATACATCATAGGGAATGTACATTCCCCTTACACTTGAATTTTTACATACTTTACAATAAACTAATCTAATGACTCGAATCAAGATAATCAAAACACTTGGAGTACTTTTAAGATTAACGCGTATACGGAAGTAATAAATGATGTTCTTCCCCATTACTCAATAACACAAGTACTTTACCCATGAGTCCCAATCGTCCCAAAAAAATATGTACAAGATATGACTCGACTTAGCAACCATGTAATCAATTAGACAATTAACTAAGCGTTTAAACAAATAACAATAATGCACTAAAGATGAGTGCATACACGGAAGGCTAAGGCGATTTGGTTTTATATTTAAGTGGGTTGTAACAAATTCTTCCTTTAAGTAAGATGCTTAAAGTTAGAAATGAAAAGATAGGCTCGGAGGGGTGTACTAGGGGTATCGTGTAATAAAAATGAGTACAACGCTAAGGTGTAGGAAAAATCAATTGACTTTACTAGTCAAGTAATATGAGTTAAATGGTCAAGTAATTATGATACGGGTTTAACACAAGGGTGATCCTAATGCCTCTTATCATGTAGTAAATCCTACTACACGAATGTAGTCACACTAGCGGTCTAGGGATGCATCACTAACGCAAGTTCTAGAATCTAAATGCTACCGGTACACTCATAAGCACTAATAATAAATGCTTTTCCTTTCAAATCTATAGGCGAACCTCACATATTTGGGTGGAAAATTTTTCTGAATGGTACGGTTTTGTGCTAGTTATACGACTCCAATCCATGAGACACTTGTTAAGGCTAAAGTTTCACTCCTAAATGTTGTAAAAAAATTTAAATTTGGCGCTAAAATTACACTAACAAGTATTTCTCATAGTTTTATTACACACCTACCATTAAACAAAACAAACTCAAGTGCAATAGTATCCTATAAAGTATCATCATTTACCCTTCCCTTACACTTAGGCTGAACATTGTCCCCAATGTTCAATTAAAGGATGTAAAAGTGAAACAGGTAAAAGAATGAAAACAAATACTCCCCGGATTCGTTCGGTGTGGATAGTGAGGTAACAAGGTTAAATCTTCAACCAAGAAAATGAACATTCAAAGCTTCCCTTCCAGAAAAATAAATCATCTTCTTGTCAAACGTAACCTGTTAAACCTGAGAAAATAAACAAGGCAACCTCGCGTAAAATCGGCGGCAATCTATATATATAAAAAAAATCCTAGAAAACTAATTCAGATATAATGCTTGTGGAAGGAATGTTTGCAGATTCCCTGGAGTTTATAAAACTAAAGAATTAGCAAAAACTTAAAGAATCCGTTAGAGAAACAAAATTAGCAAAATTTCCAGAATTTTACACGTGACGCCGTCAAGAATTAATTCTTGACGCCGTCAGAAGTGATCTGCAGAAATCTTTATGTTAAGTTTCCGGAAAATTTCTGGAAAAACTTATGTCCTACTTCCTGGAAAATCCTGCAAAACATCATTATGACTCGATACAAGCATTTGACTTTAACAAATACTAATACACATGTTCATTTATTATTGTGGAGTTTCATGATCAATTTTGTTCTTATAAACGAATTTGGGGTTTCCCCTTACACTTATCTTTTTGCAAAATACCTTTGTATGAAGTTAAGATGAAGTTAAACAACAAAGTAAAGTATCTTCACATGTTTAGTTTGAAACATGATCTACGAACAATAAAAACAAAGCATGCATACGGAAGCAAATAACAATCAAACAATTAAAAATCACACAAAACATGGGTTGCCTCCCAAGAAGCACTTTTCTTTATATAACGAGTCTTGTAGCTAGACTCAAGGTCATGGGCTACTACGTGACCTCATCTCTCGAGCTGATGTATCCCATATAGTTATGATCCTCACTATCGTGGCAGTAATGTCTTAATCGATCGACACCCGCAATCTTCCCTCCCCCAAATTGACTGCTCAAGGTAGCTATCCCTTCTTGACATATGCTTTCAATTGTGAATGGTCCATACCACCAAGGACTTGGCTTATCGGGAGGTACTGTTATCTCTGAGTGTCTTAAAAGTACCAGGTCTCCTTCCGTGAATGGTACATGATCCTTCGTTGGTTTATTACATTCATACTTGACATGAATTTTATCTCAGCCTTTGCCTCTCTCAGGCTCAGTTTCTTTGTAACTTTTGATCCTTGTCTCCCATGCAAGAATTTTTTCTTGAACATGATTACGTGATGTTTCAATGTTATTATTGATCATTCTCTTCATCAGGGTTTCCTGTGCATATCGTGGAGTCATGGGGAAGCTAACCTTTCTTTTTCCAGACTTAAGCTCAATTTCCCTTTTTTCATATCTAATAATAGCTCTTGCGGTGGTAAGGAATGGTGCCCCAAGGATTATTGGTATGCACCCACCCCCTTTATCATCGATGATCATGAAATCAACAGGATACATGAATCCTGCAACGTTCACCAGCACATCCTCTGCAACTCCCAAAGGATACACATAAGAGTGACCAGCGAAAGATAAGCTAACACGGGTGGTGGCAGGTATTTCTGTGGTAAGTTGGGTGTAGATAGTTAGGGGCATAAGATTTACTTCCGATCCTTGGTCGGCGAAAGTATTCAGATTTTTCAAACCCCCAATGTTGGATGGTATCTCGAAGTTCCCAAAAGCCATCTGCTTAGTAGCTACTTTTTGGACAAGTAGTTTCTCGAATACTGGTCCCCCAGGTAATGTATCATACTCATCTTCCCCTTCTTTCCTCTTCTTTGAAATCTGTATGGGGGGTTGGTTACGCCCGTCGCCCTTTATCCAATTTGTTATAGTATTCTTGTTTATATTATGTTTTAGGTAGTAACCTAATGACTGGGATTTTGGCGGTTCCTCAAAGGTTTGTTCACTAGGGGTTTCTTTTTCCTCACTATCCTCGTGGACAATGGTGATAGAATTAACAAACCGGGTAGCGGGGGTAGCGCTTTCTTTTCTTAATAACATCATTTATGGGGGTTTTTGATTTGTGTATTCCTCCACTAGGCTCATCATCTCCTTCATTTTTACCTGCATCTCTTCTTTTTGTTTATAAACAGCTTCCTCAAATTCAGCAAGCCGCTCAGAATGGGTTGCCATGTACTCTCTCATTCGAGCTTCGAATTCCAGGCTAAGGCTTTGAGGGGGTGAATAAGGTGGAGTAAAATTTTGAAAGGTTTCGACATTCTCTCTAGAAGGTGACTCAGAAAGCGGTGTCGGAATCTTATTTGAGACCTAATTGACAGTCGCCTGCCTAGGACTCAAAGGCCTCTTTTGTTTTTCCATGAGATAGTCGACCTTCGCCTCAAGTTTGCACATGAGTTCTTCAGAGATTTGATTGGTTTCCCCATGTGTCGAGATTGCGTTGATAGCCGAGTTTATAACATGAGTAACTTCCCATAACTCTTGATTATCGAGGGCAATGATGAGGCGAAAAATGAACCACTTTTAAGGGGTCATTTAAGCCCGGAATTGAATTTATCTAATCAAATATTGCCCTAAATCGTTCCTTTTGTGATTTTAGGTGCTTTGGGAGTGAATTCTGGAAAAGGAAGGATTTTGGACGTTTTTGGAGCATAAAAGTGAAGAAAACGACAAAGACTTAATTTTCCATGCTGAGAACAGTACCTGACGGCGTCAAGAAGGAAATTTTGACGGCGTCAGGAGTAAAATCCATGACGACCCAGAGAAAACCTGAAGGCGTCAAGAGTTAAAATGGTGACGGCCTGAAGATGGATTACACGTGACGGCGTCAAACCCAGATCTAGGCAATCCGAGAATTTATTTGGCGGCGAGATGACGGCGTCAGAACTTTACTCTTGACGCTGTCACCTCATAAAATCTATATATACTTTTCTATTTTTCATTCATTAAAGAGGAACAAGTGAGGAGAATTCTAGGGCCGAACCCTAATAACCCTAGGTCGTTTTTTACAGTTTTTTCAAGGGTTTTCACCCCTTGAAACCTTTCATTTTCAATTAAGATAAGTCTCCTTGCAATTCATTCAATATGTCTGTGTTGTTTGAATATATCTTATGCTTGTCTTGATTTTAACATGCTAGGCTAGATCTTTTGTGTGTTTGCTTAGATGTAATGAAACCTAGATGTTGATTAATTGTTGATTACTTGTTTTTGGTTGTAATGGATGAATGATTTCAATGTTTGGCTTAAGAAAACTGGCAGATCTCCATTGTGTAACATGCTTGAACATCTTAGGAAACATGAACCGATGTGTATTAGGTTTTTATGGTTGTATTTAATGCATGAGCGAATTCTAATGATCCCGTGTTAGGAGCTTCTTTGCCGGCTCGACATAGGAGTGAAGTAGGAGCTTATAGAATTGGGGAAGTAAGTACGCCACCCCATGAATGGTATTACGGAATATAACCCGTCATCCACGCAACTGTAACAAGTAATTAACCTGTAAAAGATATCTAGGGAGTAGTGAAATCTAAGTAAACACATTTCTCCCACATATTGCTCACACCATTAGTTTAATTTAGTTTATTTACATTTTTGTTATTTTATTTTGATTGCATCTTAGTTATTGGGTTAGTTGATTAACAACTAATTCCGCCCACTCTTCCAAAATCCGATATTTTAATTGCTTTCATAAAACATAAAAAAGATAAAAAGAATCATCTCTCACCTCTAGACTTAGTTTTGAGGCTTTCTAATCCTAGCGACACTATTCCTGAGTTGAACGATCAATCCCCCGGTACTTGTCACTATACTATACTACAACGATCAGGTACACTGCCTGGTGGGGGTTGTAAGCTTCTCGAGATCCCTCGAGAGGTAAAGCCTAGTGCAATTCCCACGCATCTAGTTTTTGGCGCCGCAGCCCGGGGAATAGTTATTGTCTAGGTTAGGATTTCTTTTAATTAAGTCTACTTGCAAGATTCCTTTCACTAGAACAAAAACTTGATTTGGCTACACCCAATATGTGTGACGAAATACATATAGTCACACACAATTTTTCGAGTGTGTGTGACTAAAGGTCGCCTGACCATAGGGTACCTATGGTCACATGTTCGAGTTCTTTTTAGTCTCGATTACAAAACAGTAACCAAAACCTAATATGTGTGACTAATTTGGTATAAATTTCGTTGGATTAAGCAGTATTAGTGACCATAAACACTGTATAGTCACACAAAACATTTTATTTTTATATATTTAGTCACATACAATTAAGCATAAAGTGGCCAAAAGTGTGAATATTTGTGACCATATGGTGTTTAAAGTGAAGGAATGTGTGTTTTGTGTGACTATTGATCATCCAATGGCCACATGAATTGTATGTTTGTGAGGCCTTTTGCAACATTTAGTCACACAAAGCATGTTACTTTTGGGTATTTAGTCACATAAAATTAAGGATAAAGTGGCCAAAAGTGTGAATATGTGTGACCATATGGTGTTTAAAGTGAAGGAATGTGTGTTTTGTGTGACTATTGATCATCCAATGGCCACATGAATTGTATGTTTGTGTGGCCTTTTGCAACATTTAGTTACACAAACCATGTTACTTTTGGGTATTTAGTCACATACAATTAAGCATAAAGTGGCTAAAAGTGTGAATATGTGTGACCATATGGTGTTTAAAGTGAAGGAGTGTGTGTTTTGTGTGACTATTGATCATCCAATGGCCACATGAATTTTATGTTTGTGTGGCCTTTTGCAACATTTAGTCACACAAAGCATGTTACTTTTGGGTATTTAGTCACATACAATTAAGCATAAAGTCGCCAAAAGTGTGAATATGTGTGATCATATGGTGTTTAAAGTGAAGGAATGTGTGTTTTGTGTGACTATTGATCATCCAATGGCCACATGAATTGTATGTTTGTGTGGCCTTTTGCAACATTTAGTCACACAAAGCATATTACTTTTGGGTATTTAGTCACATACAATTAAGCATAAAGTGGCCAAAAGTGTGAATATGTGTGACCATATGGTGTTTAAAGTGAAGGAATGTGTGTTTTGTGTGACTATTGATCATCAGATGGCCACATGAATTGTATGTTTGTGTGGCCTTTTGTACCATTTAGTCACACAAATCATGTTTCTTTTGGGTATTTAGTCACATACAATTAAACATAAAGTGGCCAAAGATGTGAATAAGTGTGACCATATGGTGTTTAAAGTGAAGAAATGTGTGTTTTGTGTGACTATTGATCATCCAATGGCCACATGAATTTTATTTTTTGTGTGGCCTTTTGTTACATTTAGTCACACAAAGCATTTTTCTTTTGGGTATTTAGTCACATACAATAAATCATAAAGTGGCCAAAAGTGTGAATAAGTGTGACCATATGGTGTTTAAAGTGAAGAAATGTGTGTTTTGTGTGACTATTGATCATCCAATGGCCACATGAATTTTATTTTTGTGTAGCCTTTTGTTACATTTAGTCACACAAAGCATTTTTCTTTTGGGTATTTAGTCACATACAATTAAGCAAAAAGTGGCTAAAAGTGTGAATAAGTGTGACCATATGGTGTTTAAAGTGAAGAAATGTGTGTTTTGTGTGACTATTGATCATCCAATGGCCACATGAATTTTATTTTTGTGTGTCCTTTTGTTACATTTAATCACACAAAGCATTTTTCTTTTGGGTATTTAGTCACATGCAATAAATCATAAAGTGGCCAAAACTGTGAATAAGTGTGACCATATATGGTGTTTAAAGTGAAGAAATGTGTGTTTTGTGTGACTATTGATCATCCAATGGCCACATGAATTTTATTTTTGTGTGACCTTTTGTTATCTTTTAGTAACATTTAAAAAATCAATATATATCAAAACAAATTCAAATACAACAAAATTGGAATTTATATAATTGAACCAAATATAAAAATGGACCTCCTTTTATAGACCAAGGAGTCCTAGTCGGACTACAATACTTTTCTAAGTATCTATAATCTTTTACATAAACAACTAATATGTATCATATAAGCAGTACTAACTATATAAACAAACAGTACTAACTTAGAACTAAGAGTTGTAACTAGTCTTAACTTCGAACTAGCTGTACTAACTTTTACTAGAAGTATATCATAAAATGGATCTAGCAATACTTCGATGTGGATCTTCATTCTTAAAATGGATCTGGCAGCTTCATTATCTTGTTGAGCATAATCATGCATCTCTTGCAAATGGACCTTGATCTGTGCAAAAATCAAACCAAACTCAACTCTAAACGGGTTTGTACCAAAAATCAAACCAAACAAGCACACCCTTAACAAGATTCTCACCACACAAAATAGGTCCAAAAACGTTTTTAAATCCATATTTTAATCACGTTTTAACCAAAATTAATATCCTCGAAAACTATTAACAAGCCGCTAGATATACTCGGTTTTAACTACAAATAATAATAAGTTGGATTTGTGTGTTTGTCGGCTTACCAGGCCATGGCAGTTTTGGCGGAGGTTTTTGGGGAGCTGCTTCAAGACCCCTTAAGCGATCGCGAAACCTGCAGGAATGATAAAACAAGTTGCTACAACTCATTAACACATTCTCATAACTACTTTTAAATGGGCAACAGAGACTACTCACAAAGTTTCACTCAATAAATAATCAGTTACTCACCAAGCATGGATAAAAACAGTGTGTCCTGCTCCTTTAGTAGTCATGCTTGCATAGTCACAGCAGGGAGCCAGTCGTCTGCATCATCTTCACACTGCCCCTGTGATGCATCAACCCCAGCTGCCACCATCTTTTTTCCTTCAATAACGACTTCTTTCTTTATTGGTAAATACTTCCGAGGTTTGCCAAAAGCACCATCATCGTGTGGCTCAGATCCCTTTGCTGAAACAGAATCATCAATACTTTGATCTTTATCTCCATTTACAACATTCATGTTCAGATCTTTTAAAGGATGAATTCTCGACTCTGGGCCCGTTCCATCCCCGATTGCATGTTCCACTGCTTCCCACTGAGCCAAGTTAGGAATGTTCGACCCCCATCCAGGCAAATCTTTCTCAGGGAGTCTCTTTACATTAACTCTGTGAATCGGTGGAGGGGTCTCTCGTAGATGGCTAGTTCCATGGATCTGGGACTCCAATGTATAAGTCAAAGCAATAAGTTTAAGATCAACGTCTAAAAGTGTTTGTAGATCTCTAGTAGCCCGGGCGAAGCTGATAACTGCAAAACCGTACACAAATAGGCATTTTCAGAAGAAAAGAAATAGACCCCAAGGTTATTTTCAAAGTTATATTCAATCCAAGTATATCCATATGTACTAGACAACAAAAACAGAGAACAGACGGTTTTAATCTCTCTAATTTACGGTGTCAAGTACTAGTTATGTTTCACTCCATTTTCGAGATAGCATATCTTTACTTAGACTCTCAACCCTATGGAATGCATAACCTATAAATCCATGACTATTTTTATCCTTATTTTGTATCAACCTTAGCATACTTCATTATTTCAAAAGTTCCTGAATGCTGCTTGAGGAAAACTAAAAGGCAGCATCCAATGAAAAGATATTTATATTCATCCAAAACTTAACAGAACTCAACAGAAATAACCTCAATATTAAAACAGCATAAAAACATCCATAAACTTTACACCATCATTAGACTCCACTACAAAGCATAATACCGCTCTACTTCAACAATCATCACTATAAGAAAAACCATATACGTATCATCAACTATCTAGCATACAAAGTAAAAAAGACAACTCTAAAATTAAGTATCTTGAACTCTTCATTTTAGCGAGCTTTTACATAATCCCGAGTTAACCTTTTTATATATCAAACACAATCACTTGTGAGTCAATTTAATTCCCATTCTCCACTAAACACTTCTCAGCAACAAAGAATTACATTCGCTTCATATATTCAAAAAAAGCTTCATGATCTAACTCATAAACAAAATGGCTTAACTAAGAATTTCCAATCTCATTGTTCTTATGCATGAATTTTCCTCATGCTTGCATAATCTTCAGACCTATATTTAATAAAAACAGTGTGTCCTAGACTAGTTGTAAGCTATGCAGAAACTTAGCTCTACTCACCTTGATTTAGGCACAGGAGTCACTCATGCTTTTGAGACCGCTACTTGTGTTGCAAGGTCATGTACATGATTACAATTTGTCTAAATCAAAGATTTTGTATATATGCTAAATCATGTTAATTGTTTGTAACAAGTGGGAAAAAATGTACAATAAATAGTTACTTACTCACTAATACGGGACCATGGCAGTTGATTCCAGAATGAAAGTATTAAATTATGCGGATGCTTGATCATAAGACATGGTATTTAATTCCAGGAAGAACATAGAATGATAGAAAAATGATAAAAAACAGCCAATCGAACAACAAGGAGAGAAACAAATTCAGGATTACACCATGTATATACCATGTTGCTTCATTATAGGAGAGCCCTTGCCACTTAACCAAGTATTCTTGCACTTCCAAACCTTCGCTGATCCTTTCAGCAATTATTCTCTCAACCTAATTAGAGCAAATAGAAATTACTATGTTATACACAGAAGTATAAAAATTGATAAGGAAAAAAAAATTGATAAATCCGTAGAACCTAAGAATTCTGCTTGATAAGATCCAAATCCATCTCCTTGCTCACATCAAAACAAAAAATGAACCCATTATCAAACCTCGATCTACAACCCCAAATAAAAACGGCCTTTAAAGGTGGTAGAGGTGGCGTCTTCATGGCTGCAACGGCCGGAGAGTGGTGGCAGTGGCCGGAGATGTAAAGAAAGAACGGGGATGATCAGTTGTGATGGTGGTTGTGGTGTTGATGGTGATGGCGACTGCCGGAGGTGGGCGTAGCAGAGGTGGCGGCCGGATTATTTGGTAGTGGCGGCTATTACGGGAGGAGGAGGAGGGAGGAGAGTTATAAGAATGTATGTTTAGGGTTTTCAAAATGGTTATATAAAAAGAACCAGGTTTTTTAGTTTTTGGTGTAATTCAATTTCATTCAAGTTTTTTTACTCACAATTTTGGGGGGGGGGGGGGGGGGGAAGTGAAAATTTTTATTTATGCGGGAACTAAATTTTGATTTTAGGATGAAATAATTTTTGATAACTACATAAATAGATAAAAAATAAATAAATAAATAAATAAAATATAAGAAAAGGTTCATCAAGTTATAATTCTTTAAAAAAAATAAAAGAACTACTAAAAAATTTAATAATTCAAAAAACTTTGTTAAATAGTGTATATAATAAAGGTGTAAACGAATTGAGTTTTTTTTTGTAACTCGAGGTAGAACTCGACTCGAGCACAGGACTGGGGGGACTCGGTTATTTCAAAATCCAGCGTCATCTTACTTGTACATGACATGATACTAGACGAGGGCACTTTATAACGTATCATTAGTATTGGCCAAAGCCCACTAAGGATAGGCTCGAATCAAGCCCGAACAACAAGAGTTCGCGAGTCAATGTTGACAAGAACTTTCTAAACCCAGGTCGAGCTAGGCCTAGTAACATTTCTCAGGCATCATAGTACATGTACAAGAGACAACTGTTCCCGATTTTCACTAACGGTTAAGACGTATGAGTCTGACATAGTACAGTGGGGCTGCTCTATAGATGATCAACACCTAGCTTTCTCATAGACGTTAATCATCTCTCAAGGGTTTAGCTCTAAACCATACTCGCCTCTTTATAGATAGAAGGCAAAATAGAATGGATCGATTACTTCGATACCTACGCGTCATTGGCTCGTATCACTAATGTTTAAAAGGGTACAAATTTGATAAACTCTTATGACCAAAATGACATAAAATATTAAAGATTTTTAAGTTAAAGCAATTCTTGCCGAAAACAAACATGAAATGCTACAAAGAGACGCGAGATGGCATGGCCACCTCTCAAAAGGAAAGGCTTAAACGTTGTGAATCTCTGTAGTAGTGGGGTAATGCCTTAGAGTTTTAGTCGATTAAAATGTCAAAACCCACATCCAACTAAAAAGGAAAATAAAATAAAGATTTGAAATTATAACCAACAAGTCGAAACAAGTTCCGGTCAAAATCAATTAGTTAGAAACATATTTGATAGTAGATAACTTATAAAACATTCATTATTCTAACTAGGGACGTCTAAAAAGCTGACCTAACTTGAACCCGATGAATGCTATTTAGATCGGGTTAATCGGGATAGAAGTCTTAAACAAATTGACTTGATTAATCCGAATACTAAATAGGGTCGAATAGCGACTAGGCTCATGTCAACCCGATTAAGGCTTTTCATATAAAAAATTTAAAACATATTCTTATAAACTTATAGTGTTAGTCATTCTTTTTTATCATTTTACTCATGTATCGGTTGACCACCGAATGGACTCGACCCGAGTAGACCCAAACCCGACCAACCAAAATCTAAATAAATAGGGGTTAATGCGTGTTTATTAGACTGCCTGACTAAATCCAACTCAAATGAATCTGAACCCAACTAGTTTGTATCATAACCTCATTAGATTATCGGGTCAACCCGATAACCTAATATGGCCGGGTTAGGGTCCTAATTAGTTTCTTGTCGGGTTAACGGGTCAACCCGATAAACCCGATAAGATATAATGACATATTAACAAATATTTAATTTTTTAACAAAATCCCATTAACAAGTGTTTTTTTTTTCATAAGTTTAGTACTAAGCATGTTGCTGCTCTTTCACGCAGAGACAACATACTGCCAATTTCAACATTTTTGACCTATTTGTAACGTTTTTCGTCCCTTTTTTACCGTTTTCAATCGATTTTGACCGATTTCGCTAGTTTTCAACCGATTTTGACAATTTTTGACGGATTTAGACCGTTTTAGACCGACTACGACCGATTGCGACCGTGTTCGACCAATTTCAACATTTTTGACCGATTTCATCCATTTTTGAACGTTTTTAGCAATTTTCGCTCGTTTTTATAAGTTTTCAAGGTTTTTTGGACGTTTTCCTCCGTATCACAACGTTATTAAACTTATAAGAAGTGTGGCCACCAATTTCAAAAGTGAGATGATTTGCTCACTCCCCAATTGATCGGGACATTCCAATTTAGTCTGTTTGTACATTTATACTAAGGGTGAGGATCGGTTTGAGACCGGACCGGACCGACAAGACCCAAGATCGAATTAAGGTAAAAACTGGGACCGAGACTGAGACGGAATGTGGTCGGTCCGGTCCGGTCTGGTCGTCGGTCGGTCCGGTCCAAATAGGCAAGATTTGGCAAGTTTTTTCGGATTTTTGGTCGGTCCGGACCGGACCGACCGGACCGAAGACCGAATTAACCGAGGACCGGACCGAGGACCGGACCGAATGTGGTCGGTCCGGTCCGGTTGGTTTTGTCGGTCGGTCCAGTCCATCCGATCCACTTGCTCAACCCTAATTTATACCCTCACATGGATGATGAAAACGTAAAGGAACTATGAGGGTATAATTTTTATTATCAAGATATTTCTTACATCTTAATTTAAATATTTATATTATAATTTTTAAGATTGTTTAGACACTAGTTTTTTTAGAGTAACTTTTTTTAACATCCCCTCCCACACCCCACCCCCAAATTTTACTTCTCTCTGCCATTTCTAACTCCCCTCTTGGGATCCCTCCAAAATTGGATCCGGTAATATCGCACTCTCATCATCTACACGAAACCTTCACATCTCCTTATCCTTGTCTCATTGTTTTGTACTTCACACACATCACAATTGCTGGCCACTAGCATGGCAACCGTCGGTACATACTACCTTGTCATGAAACCCTAACCGTATACCATAGTCTAGATCGTATGAGGGGGGAAGGGATTATGTTATTTAGGTAACCTTTGACATTGTAATTTAGTTATTATTTTTATCATATGTACTCGATTATATGGTTGTGTAATTACTGTAATTTGAGTCTAATTGTGGTCAACATAAGTGCTTTTTTACATATTAATAGCATCTTGTGTTTTTGAAAATTTCATCTCCCTTGTGCCATTTGGGGTTTTGCAGCTTATTGATGAGTTAAGGTCTGGCGAATACGGATACCAGCAGCGGAAGAAATGGAATTGGAATCATGTTAAACGCGAAGCAAGAAGCTCAGCAAATTGTCAATGCTGCCCGGAATGGTTGGTAACTCTTTACATTTATAGTCACATTTTACCAATTGGTTACCTCGCGACTAGAAATCTCTTTTTATATTAATAATGATAAATTACAAATTCTATTATTTGAGATCATAAACAAGCCGGCTCATTGTAGTATGTTACTTGTTAAAATTGACCCATGAAAAGTCATTTGCTCATTGGTTTGTTTATATATATGTAATTCTTTATGCTTAAGATTTACTGCTTTTAATTATGTATTGTTTCATGTTAGACAGTTCGTGGTGGAGGACAAATTGTTTTGAAGGGTTTGTACTTTGGTTTGGCTTGAAATCTTGCAGGCATATTACCGTAAACTCACCTGGTAAGTTCCCTCTGTATGCCTATTCAATAGTCTCTCTAGTTAATATTAATCACTAAAAATTTACAGATTTTGTATCGTGTTATCTGAACTGTATTTTATACTTACTGTGAGTAATACAACCTACATATATCAAACTAACGGTAATCACCCTAACTGAAGATAGTAGAAGCAAATGATACAGATAAATATTTATATTTGCCTAATATAATCATAACAAACAACAGTTATCAGTGATTATCTTTATTATAATGGCGCTAAGGACAGAACAGAACTGCATGAAACTCAGTAAAAGAATACATTTTTCACTTTTGACTTGTCTCATGTTAAGTTACAGTATATTTTTGTAAGTTCTACCTGTTTTTCTCAAGTAATGGGTTGTTAGGTCGAAACTGCCTATCCTCGAGTCAGTATCCTTCAGAGTAACAGTAAATCATAGTCACAAGAAACGCTGAATTTTAAGGAACCGGAGCGTACCGAAATGAGCCTACCCCCTTCGTACCGAATTTTAAGGACTTAGGGAATCGTGTACCCGTTTCTCGTTCCCGTACCAGAACGTACCGCGTTCCATGTGACTATTGTTATTTGTCGTTAATAAGGGTCACTGGTTTAATAATGCTACATGACCATTATTAACTTAAAGTTTGAGCTTAAAATAGTTTTTCTTAGATAATGATAACGGATTGATGGTTGAGGATACAGGGTTGAGCTGAAGTACTATCTGTGGAGACTCTTATATGGAAACTGAGATTTGCTTGGTTCAGCGTCTTTGTACACCAACTCACACCTTCACGCTATCAAAGCTCAGACGCTAATTCTAAAATTCGTATCTTTGATGACAGTAGCCACATGCTCTTTATGGTATGGATTTCATTTGGTAGTCATCAATTATTAAATTGTACACACGTATATATGTATAATTATGACCCAGTGTCATATATTTTGTCTAATTATCACAGGATAAAAATCAGACTTGGTTACTACTTGAAAAGCCACCAGTTCCTATAGACGTGTAAGGAATGTTGATTATATGTTAGATTACTTGCCATTAACCCCTTTTGAGTTCTCAAAAGCAAGAGAATAACCCATTTACCTCAATCAACTCCACATTTGGATTTTGCAGGTTCTCAAAAAATAGCGAGAGTGACCAAGTTCTCTGTAACTGCAACGCGAGGTGCGTATACTATCTGGCATCTTTCTACAGTTTTTCTTCTCTATCTCTTGATTCTACTGTTTAATTGTTTGCATTGTTGTTAGCTAGTTAAAATTAACTAATTTTGTATAAGCACCCAGCCTGCAATTAATGCAACTTTTGATGACCAATTCTCCAAATAAACAACTAGTTAAGTTCTTTTGACTCAGTCAAATATCTAAATTAACTTCTCAATGTGCAGAATACCTGTTCAAATTGATTTCCTAAAAAGAGGAATTGTTGCAATAATTTTTGGACATGCTAAATGTAAATCACGGAAAATATATATCTGGTCTCACAAACTAATCATTGTTGCATGTTTGTTTGAGTTGGCCAGATCGAGGAGGATATATCGTCAAGTGGAACACCACAACTTGGAAGCGTATTAGCTCAAATATTGTTGTGCATGACCTGATGTCTGCCTTTAGTGTATCACATGACAGAAAGTTCCTTTCCATGTAAGATTTTACTTCTTTTCTCAATAATGTTGGTTTGATCACTCATTCTGTAGATTGAAAGTATTTATATCGAGTGATCAATGTATCTTGATTAATTTTTCCTTGTTGAGAATGGCAGTGGTACAATTCAAGGAGACATTCATATTTTGAATTGAAGTAACGTGAAGGTACATACTATAGTTACGAAAGCACATCTCTGACTTGTTACAACACTGGCATTTTCAAGTGACCTGTCTTTTATATATAATGGGTGGGTAAGAACTAAAGCTCAAGAACAAGATGACGCAAATGCAACTTTAGCGCTAAAGGTATATCTATAAGTTATGACTCTTTACAAGTTTTGACCAGTTACCCACTCGCCCATCTTGCTTCCTATAGCTAGTACTTATATACAATAGTCTTTGTTTATTAGACCTGCATAATTTTATAAAATGCAAGTATACATTAGACACTTTTATGACCCAGGGCACCTAGCCTCTGCATATTTGTGGCCTAGAATTTAAACTTGTAATGAATAACAAACTCAATGGGCTGTTTCTGTGCAGGTTCTTATTGAAAAAATGGGACTTCCTTCTGGTTTGGATTCTAGTTCATCTAGAGGTTTCAGTGACCTTATGGGTATGCCACAAAGACACTCTTATTTGTATCATTTTTTCTTGTTCCCTCATAATCTTGTGACATAAAGGTTGTTCTCAAGTGTTGGTTAAAACTGGGCACAGGATTACCACTCTTGAATTTGATGGTGATAGGAAATCCATGGGGCTTATAGTGTTCTCAAACTCTGGGAAAAGGTCACTACTTGCAAAGGTAATACATCTCAAGTTTCCATATGTACCTCAGTAACCTACATCTATATTAGTTTATATATGCAATTTCCCATACAATAATTGTTATAACATGATATAACAAGACTACTGCAGAGCTGCTAGAATTCAAGTACTGGTTAGAACACGGGTTCTAAATACTCAAGCAAGAAGGCAGGTGGAGATTTGAAGAGGAAGGGTAAGCTTGAGCCATATGCTTATTGGTGGATCGCAATATGGTTAGCCAGAGGCCAAAGCATCGGGTAGCTGCAAGGAAGGGCATGTCATGTGTGGTAAAGTTGTAAAAGAGGCTCGAGGGGCAGACCGTCTCCAATGCGTTGTGAATGAAGGGGTTGAAATTAAAAATACGAGGCACAAAAAAAAACTAGCTAGAAGAAACATGGTTAAAAGTATAAGTGTGTATTTTAGGGTGGAGAAGCAAGGTTCATTTTTGTGATCAAATATTACTTTTGAATGTATACAAATATTTTATAAAAGAAACCAGCCAGTTTACTTGTGGGAAATATATTTGTTCATTCTGCAGTTACATGTTCATCTTATTGTTAAATTCTCATCCTTGTGACTCCCAATTACAATTTTCGAGCGCAAGGAGTGGTGCTCTATCTGCGAAAGGGACTTGCCTTTCATATCAATGGCGTTTTTTTTTGTAAAGGGATATCAATGGCGTTGTTGTGTATTGTTTTGGTTAGTGGCGATGATGATGATGATACCGCAAGCTAAAGGGACTGGACATTGTTTGGAAAGAAAAGCTGAGCATTGGTTGCCCAAATCATTCGGTCTGTGTATCAAAATTTATGTCAAAATTAGTAAAGAAAAAAAATCTCTTGAAATTATTACTGTTACATCAAAATTGGTGTAGTGTTGAGTGTGTACATTGAGGAAATAATTCATTTGAAAGAGGTATTTGGGGACTTGGGGTTGCTCCAAGTCGGCTTGTTTATAACTATAAATCTCGAGCTTGACTCATTTTTTAAGACAAGTTAAATGAAATAAAGATCAAATCAAACTCGCTTTGTTAAGCACACTAGGCTCGTATTTTGTTGTTAAATGGGAGCTCGTTTACACATAATTAGGCGTACACACAACATAGATATGTATATATTTTGTGTGGCTATTGATCATCCAATGGCCACATGAATCTTGTTTTTGTGTGACCTTTGGTAGCATTTAGTCACACAAAACATGCTTTTGGGGTGTATTTAGTCACATACAATTAAGTATAAAGTGAACAAAAGTGTGAATAAGTGTGACCATATAATGTTTAGAGTGAAGAAATGTGTATCTTGTGTGACTATTGATCATCTAAAGGCCATTTGAATTTTGTTTTTGTGTGGCCTTTGGTAACATTTAGTCACACAAAGCATGCTTTTTTTGGTGTATTTAGTCACATTCAACTAACCATAAAGTGACCAAAAGTGTGAATAAGTGTGACCATATGATGTTTAAAGTGAAGGAATGTGTATTTTTTATGACTATAGATCATCCAATGGCCACATGAATTTTGTTTTTGTGTGGCCTTTGGTAACATGTTGTAACCTCTCGTAAATTTCCCATACGATTAGTAAATGCATACGAATAAATAAAGCGATGATACGATAAATTAACACCATTTTACGGGTAACAAATTTTTTATTTTGATATGGCTTGATATTGAACCACTACGATAACTGTGATTGACCGTTTACCCAGGAACGATGCTTACACACAACCTAGAATGCCTATAA
>JARVZY010000936.1:0-26134 GCA_030686995.1 Artemisia argyi
ATGGTGGTGTTGTGTTGGATCCACATTTTTTGTCAACCATGTTATGTTATGCATTTATACAAATCATTTTATCAAAGTTCGTTTATTAAGGATATATTCTAGCCGTGAGTTTATTGCTATTGATTAAGTGATGTAACAAGAGTCCTTTCTTGTTATTGCAACAAAGGTAAGAAAACTACAAAATTTATTATGTTATAACATATTCACTCGCCTCAATTGGAATTAGATCGATGTAAAGGGCCTGTTTGGTTTAAAAGTTAGTTTAGATTAGAATTTGGATTTGGTTTATGATTTGGATTTGGTGTAGATTTAAAAGAGATAAATTATATTTATTTTGTTAATTTAATAATAAATTTGATTTAAAAAGTATTATTTAAAAATAAAATAATACGTATATGTGCGAGAAAAAAAAGTGATATAATGTAAAACAAATGTGTGAGAGAGAAAACCTAAACTTGCCCTTTACTTTTACTTTTAATGGGCCCCTTTCACTATTCAAATACAAATCCCACATACCAAAGTACCAAACAACAAATTACCTTATTAATCACAAATTCAAATCCAAAACCTACAAACCAAACGGGACCTAAAACTTATTTTATTGATTTTTCCAAAATTGATGTTACCTAAATGCTATCGAGTACGTGCAGATGTCCTTGTCTTGCTAGCTTTATATTATGTAGGTTCACAATTGTTTTTATTTTTAGTTGTGCTTCACTTAATGTTAGCTTGATAATAACTTTGATTATATTAGTATTTATCAAAAGATAATGGTATTTTCAAGAAAAAACAAATAAGGGTCCGTTTGGTTTATAGATGGGTTTAGGATTAGGATTTGGATTTTGATTTAAATTTAGATTTGATATAAGAGAGAGAAACTAATATATTTAATTAAGAATAATTAATTTATAAATAAATAAATAAATTTTAATTTAACATAGTAATACATTTATAATGCTAAAAAAATAGAAATGATAGAAAAAGACAACAAGAAATATAAGTAGGTCTCACAAAATTTTAAAAATCTTCCCACCACCCTTACTTTTACACAACCTTAATTTTGAGGGTCTCACTCCCAAATCCTAATCCTAAAAAATCAACCAAACAACTAATTAATGTCTTGTCAAATAAAAACTCATGCCAAAGTACTAAACCAAACGGGCCCTAACTTCTTTTAAAAAAAAATCACGAAGAAAAGATATTTGGAAATCGTAGTAGGGTTGATTTATTTATTTATTTTTTATTTTTATTTATTTATTTATTTATTTTTTTAATTCAACTCACATTGCTTCACATGATAGTAATAAGAGGCTTTCTATGAGATCTTTTGGTTGCTAAGGAAAAGATTGCTAAGGTGGTCTGTAAACAAATGCATAGATCTGTCTATGTGGTTTGTTTAAGACTCTAATATTCTATTTATCTATCATAGTTCACCTTTCAAAAAAAATAATAATAATAAAATAAATAAATAAATAAATACATAAATAATGATTGTAATATACATGCATGGTGTTAACTTTTTTAACATAGAAAAGATTCATGGTTAATGAAATATGTTAAAGATACATAATTAATATTAAATAAAGATACATAATATGATTATACTTTTGTGTAAACGCATGAGGTTTATCACTATTTAGATTATTTGATGAGTGTGAGTTTTTAACTAAAATGTGAACCATTTTTGAACATTCTTCTTGGACACTCTCAAAATGTTTGCATAATAACTTTATAATTTTGAGAGTTCTAGTGAAGAAATAAAAACCTGAATACCCTGCTACCTTAGTGATTGTTGATTAGATTTATGTCTCTATCATGTATTTATACTGATATTTGTTAGTATATGTTTAATGTTCCAATTGGTTTTCACTTATGTACTTATTGTATATTTATGGAATAATTAATACTTTCGATGGTACTAAAATAACCAGTAATACAACTAGTACGATGTGGCATATAAAAACCGGCATTCACGTGGTTCAGGTACAAAAAGCTTTTAAGGATAAACAAGGAGCCTTACATGCGCACATGCTGCTTAACATGGCATCTCTTGTGTTGAGCCTCTAAAAACAATTCAAGTAAAATATGTTTCTTCTCTATAGTTTTGCATAAACTTCATGATATAAGTTTCATTACTAAACCATGCAATATTAATCGTAGGAAATTTCCTTGAACTACGAAGCTCACTTGGCCACCTGAGGTCTTCTAAGAAGCTTGAGGTTGTTTCCATGAGGTCTTAAGTTTGAGCCTCACTGGATTTTCCTTCTAGGTAAAAATCTGTGTTGGGCTCTGCCCACTCAGATGCATCAAGTCTCTGACTCACTAACCGATAGTATTATACTAACTTGCCGTTAAAAAAAATCGTAGAAAATTTTAGTAAGCTTATTGAAGAGGCAAATTACATTATACTGGGCATAATAAGGAGGTAACTCACGTGTTAGTGACCTCCAAAGACGCATCTTTGTTAGAACGTTGCTCCCATTCACACACGTGCTACAATGGCAATTACAATGGGAAGCAAGGCTATAAGGCAGAGCGATCTAGAAAGATTGCCTTTGTTCGGATTGTTCTCTGCAACTCCGGAACCCATCCACGCATGGTCAGATTGAAAAAGGGAGAAGTTGGTCAATAAACCGATGACTTGTGAAAGTTGTTATGTGTGAGAGTTTAGCTTTTGGCTGGTGATATTGGTTGTGTCATAAAAGTATGATGTGACGCTTGTTGATATTGGTGATGTTGATCACCACTACACCCGATCTTATAAGTCACATATAGTAAATGTCTTAGATTTTTATTTATTATTGCTCATCTAGCACACAAATTACATAAATTTTGATTTCAATAAAAGTAAATAAAAATAAATACTTCAGAGTAATTTATTTCATTAGAAATTTGTTGGGTGAGGAATAACTACGTGTCGAGTGAGAGAGTTTAGGTGGGCCGTGGGCTCATGAGTAATGTTGGATGAATATGAGGCCCACCTTATGTAATCCATAAACCAAACTATTAAATTTTAAATGTCACACAATGACTCTATACCTGAATTCCAGTGACATTAAACCTCTTTTTATCATGTATAAGAAACTAGATAGTCTTCATTCAACCGAATTTAGCTTTACAAAATACACATACATCCTCCTTCCAAATCGACACCTTAGTAACAATAAACCAAATATGCACATGATTCTTGGTATGAAATAACCGAAAACTACCAAACCACATTCAACCGTATCAGGTTTATCCACTTAAACTAGCTCGATGTAGACTAATACCTGTATCACATCATCTCGGTGTTTCTCTTTATATGTAGTATAGATATATGTTTTACACCCGTCAAAGCAATATTATCATTCGTAATAATATAACATCATGAAACATTAGATACGTGTGTATAAGATCTAAGTGCACATAATAATTGCATATATTCAGAAAAAAAAGGGTATGACAACTAACTGATCAATATTTGCCCAGTTTCTAAAACCTATTGATTTCAAGTCCAAAAATAAAACTTTTCGTGTCAAAGTATAACCAAGCAAGACTAGCTACGTATGTGTGTGCTATACAACCCGTTCAAAAATGTCTATTTTCGTGATGATGATGCAACTCTTTGGTTAGGTCTTCGGTCCATCAGTGTGTTAGAGCCATTGCAAATGCACCCGGGAAATGGGTTTGCGTAGAAATTCTCTTCTACTCTTGGAGAGTCGCCGGCCTTCCTCATTTCTAGTGCACCTAGCCGGTCTTTATGAATGGTCTTGACTTGACTACTAAACGTGTCCCATGATATCATTCCTTTGTCCAACCGATCTATCAATTTAACAAAACGTTGCCTGAAAATCAAAAGAACACAATCATTGAACAAAAGCGATTAAACTGTGCAGATAAATTTTGTAATCATATTTGACAACTCTATGCAGTTAGAAAGTGTACAAACCTGTCAGGGCTAATGGTCTTACGGAACCCTTCAAACTTCCTATGCCCTTGGACCACCTTGGCCATATTTCCGTCATATGTATAAGCAAAGACATCACTTTCAAGGGCAACAATGTGATCAACTGCAGCAAGACGGTTTTGATACTGCTTAAACACATCCAACTCCTCTTGAGTCATCAATGTGCTATGAGAAAACACATTTGAGTACTCGTTTCGGAAGACGTCCATGCTTGTATTACCATATATTTCACCCGCAACAATATAGATATTTGTGTTTGGAGGGTACCCCATGGCTTTAAGGAACAAAGCAGCCTCTCTAGGGGTCATGGGGCATCCCCCTTGTTGTCGTTTTTCATTGTTATTTATCTCCTTTTCTTTCCAATGCTTTACATTATATCTCATTGCCTTTAGCTCCCCGGCTTCATCGTCAGTCAGATTGTGTACGCAGCCTGTGAATGCAAGCATGTCTTTCTCATATCTGCAAACCAATCAACAATCAGTTTTGAGTGACAAGACCGTGCTTGTTAAGTAATAAGTCAGATTCAAAAGTCAATATGAACGAATGAATTAATATTTGGAAGATGATATTACCTCAAGTGAAGAGCAATATAGGGCTCACCCTTACTCCTAAGCCTATCAACCAACTTCGCTGCGAGCTCTTCAATCTCTTGAGAGTAATGAAGGGCCTCATAGTTTGCTCGACACCTAAGCTTTTGAAAAGAAGACGCAAGTCCATTGTTGACTAGTCGTGAATCAGTATGAGTAAACTGAATTACTTTGTATTTATTCAACAGCGAAGACATATGCCCTCTGTAGTAACTAGCCTGCATTCGATATAAGGACCAAAGTCAGACAAAAAGTTTCAATTTTCCCTTCAAATTTGAATATTTTATACGCACCTTTGACCAAGAAATAGGAGCCTTAAGATGTGGCTTTATTCTAGCAAATTCTGGCGGTAAAGACTCTACAATCTCAATATCGTCTCTTAGAACATCCATGAAATGCCTCCAGTCAAAAATGTCCTTAAAATCACTGCAATAAAGACCTTATTATGTCGCTATCACTCCGTACAAAGACAGAGGTATGCACTACCATAACAAAAACTGTATACATATTACCATACCAGAGAATGTATATTTTCATTGAATTATAACTTTTTAACTTTTTACCTTTTTTACACTAATAGATACTGCGATTTTTTTTCTCCTACATATCAGTGACCATTTATGTCTGTCCATAACTCTATGCAGAAACAATTAAACATGGGCAAGCACGTAAAAGGGGAGTTGTCCATACCTTGGATCAGTCCAAAAAGATTTATGATCAAGTGAAGGAAGAACAAGGGTAGCATTCATGATCTTTGCGATGGCTACCATATCACATATCTGCCATAATAATCAGTTAGATATTTCTAAAAATGGAAAGTTCAATTTCATTAATCATTAATTTATCACTAATTAGAGATAATTTGAAGTTGTGCCTAATTTTTGTAGTTAACGGACATGTTTTGAATTAATAGTATAAATCCAAAAGTTAAACTAAGTTATAATGGTAAATGATTATTTTAGATGACAACTCACCCCGGTTCTCATTTGATTTAATCCACCATTGGCATGAACCAGAATATAGCCGTTTGTTGCTGAGGTTGTCTCTGTCAAAAAAACAAAGAACATAAAAAACAACATCAACATAGATTCGACAAGGATTGTGAATAATAATGTAATAACAACAAGAATACTGTCCGACTAACTTATTCGGTTCCTTGGCCTAACAATGCATTGATGATAGGCACTGCTATTTGGTTTCATCCAAATTTCTTGAACCTGTTTACAAACAAACAAGAAACCACAGCTTAGATAAACGTCCTATGCTCTTATCAACACTTAAATTAATCATCTTTTTGGCATTATATCAAAACCATTAGCACAAAATCGACACACGACACAAGGGTAAAAATATAATTCCATTAACATCTAGTGGAAACTTGCCAATTTTCTAAAAAAGTTGGTAAATTTGGTCAAAATATAAAAAGTCAAATTCTAAGAAGACTTGGTTTCTTTTTCTATGTTGCAGCCCACTACTTACTCTTGTTCAGTTAACATAACATATAAATTATTCCAGTATACATCAATACATCATATGACTATAACAGTTTAACCCAATATATAAATAATTCAAATTTTTAACAAAATTTAAATAAAAAATCTAAAAAATACATGGTTATCAAATAAAGACTCAAACATTATCAGTCAACTCCCTAAAAAAAGCCATAACTATAGTTATTCTAGTAAAAAGATTAAATTTTTACAGTTATTTTAAAAGTTTTATTAAAAAAAGATTATAACCCAATACTTAAAAAAGTTCAAATTATAACAAACAATAACTAAAATACCTCAAAAAAACATGATCATCAAATAAAGACTCAAACATTAACAGTTTACTTCCTAAAAAAAGCCATAACTATATTATAACAAGATAGTAAAAAAAAGGTTATCACTTACAGGGTATTTGTAGTATTTTTCGAGGACACGGGTAGGCGGCATTGAAGAAGAAGAATGATCAACAGCATCAGATAAAATCCTCTGAGCCGCCTTGATAGAATTATAATCCCTTAGTATCAACTTTCCATTATTAGTAACATCAGTCACCCGACAACCAGCCATGAAGGAAACCTTAACACAAACCATAAAAAACATAAAAACAACAAGAAGAAACATGCCACGTCCCAAAATCTTCCATGACCTTAAAGACTTGATGAAACACATCCTTTTATCCGACGACCCGCCTTTTCGAAAATAAAAATAGTTGTTTGTAGTCGTAGTAGTGTTAGTATCTATGTATACGTGACGACGGTGGTGAGTAGAGTGTTGTCCTCCTCCAGTAGTGGTGGCGCCACCGGTTGACATTCAAAATTTTTTGTATGAAAACTGAAAACTGTAGAAAATCTAGGAAGGAAAACCGGTGAAAAAGTAAAAGAATAATGAAGTCA
Source organism: Artemisia argyi (assembly GCA_030686995.1). Taxonomy (NCBI): domain Eukaryota; kingdom Viridiplantae; phylum Streptophyta; class Magnoliopsida; order Asterales; family Asteraceae; genus Artemisia; species Artemisia argyi. Next base: position 6,920 of record JARVZY010000936.1, read on the forward strand.
GTTACTTTTGGATGTGGGGGTTAAATATATGTTTAAAGACTAGTCCATGTTGGATACCAAGTATGTTTTCTAGTGTGTCTTATTTATACTCTTGTCATATTCCTATTTCTATAACAACTAGGATTCATTATTATTTTTTTTGTATTTTTCAAAATACATTCTTCCACTTGGTTAGTTCAAATCGCAGCCTGCTATATGAGAAAACATTCTTTTACCACCCCCACGTTATATTAAATTGTGAAAACATTCTATGTGGTTAGTTCAAATCGCAAATACAGTCTTTAAAACTTTTTTGGTGAAAATCATCAAATAGTAACTAAGTTTGAGATTTGTTCAAATTTGATACTTAAACTTTATATCAATCATAAAAACCATTAAAGTTAATTTTTATTTTAGAGTGACATGAATGGACACTTATCAAACTTGGTTATTATTTTGTGGTCATTGTTTATATTTAGTCGTCCATTAACGAGTTACACATAAAGTTTGTTGCAATAGTTAAATTTTGACAGGTGGGTGTTTAAAATTAATGTACAACATATTAATGCATAGATGGATTTATACATTAAGCACACTAATTTTAGAAAATTACATAAGAATGGAGCTATTTTGAAACTTTGATGGTTTTTATGATCAATATTAATTTGAGATATCGACACTCATGAAACTTGGTTACTAATGGGTGACATATTCCCAACTTTTGTTAGCCAACTTTGCTTTTAAATTTTTTAGCCGATTAATTTACGGGGTTTAAATTTATCGTCACACATATTCAAACAGAGTCAAACTTTTCATTTTCAGAAGCTTCACATGGCTACTTCAAAGTTGTTTGAACCTTAAAGGAATTGAACCTGAAACATAACACATTTTATTAATTTTAGTGATATTAATAACAAGCCTTATAACATTAAAATTTTTAAAATGCAATGGATGTATGAAAAGCTGAATTTGGGTATTGTTTGTGTTTAAAATGAAGTAGTAAAATGTTGTCACGTTATCATTTTTACTTATAACACATAGCTTGAAAAAAAAATATATGGGGTGGCGGTGCCCCTAGTTAAAAAAAGATATATGAGATTTTGTTTATTAAATATTTCTTATTATTATTAATTTTTTTTATATATGTATTTTTTAAATGCCCCCAGTGAAAACTCAAATTACCCTCCACCCACACGATAAAACCTAACATCAACACTCTAAAACCTTATAAATCCGTCATCTCTAAGTAACGACATTCGATTTATCATTCCAATCATAGTTTTTTTGCCGGATTTTTTTGCTATTCTATAAATAAAAAAAAAAAAAAAAAACCCTCCCAGAATCTAATTTCCTGGTTCCGCCAGTGAATTGATATGCGAACCATTTTTTCTTTCTACAAAGACTATAGGCTATATTTGGCGTAAAGCTTTTTTGGGGCGATAAGCGGTGAGCAATGACATTTTTGATTTTTAGTGTTTGTTTGCCAAAAGTGCGATGAGTTTTGTTATTTTTTTTTAGGAAAACTCATTTTTCCAATGCTTCTTTAAGAAGCAGTGAGCTGTGGCTACAGTGCTACTGCTCACAGCTAGTTTTGCCAAATATAGCCTATGTATTCCCTATTGTTATTTTAGAATATGTTGGACTATTTTTATAATTTACTTTTATTTTTGTAAAGTTTCTTTTAATATTTTTATGTTGGATTGCATATAAGACGGGTATGAATAACCTTCAAATTCATTAAATAATACTCTATGTGTATATAACTATTAGCTTAGTGATTATCTACATGATATTTTGCATTAAATATTAGTAAAAACTAGAAGGGTGCTATCTTTCAAGAAGAAAACTAGAAGGTTATTACTATAATAGTTTGATCTATAAATTTTCAAAATTCCACATAAAAAGGACGTGAGAACATACATAATTTGAACAATTCAAAGTAAAGACCACGTTATTTATACAGTGACACAACAAGTAATTAATATTATTTTTCAAAAATCCAATTTTGGATAAATTAAGATCATAGGAATTGAAATAACCGTTTTGCTAAAAAGCACCCAACATGTCCATGATCATCCCTTATTTGGGGAAAGAGTTTTGTTTCACCTTTTTATTATAGTTATCTGGATTTTATATATCCCATGTTAATAATACTAACATCCTCCTAAAATTAATAGTCTTAAATCACCGCTAGTTTGTAAAAGTCAATTTATATATATTTTCGCATAATTATTTTACTTAAGCCAACTACTTTTTATTTAACACGCACTTGTTAATAGTCAAGGTCACCCATAAACTCATAGTGGGAATTATTTATTAGGTACTAAGTTTTTTTAATTCATGAAAATCTAAAAGTGTGACAAATGTGTCTATAGTTATCGACGTGAAGGGTTGGTTGTGTAAACAACATTCGCTTACATCATTATAAGTATCATCAACCATATTATTTTTTTTGAACAAGTAAACCATATATTAATCCAAAAGACATGACATGCATGATCTTTTTAGACATTTCTTCTTCCATTTATACTTTCCTTTTAAGGTTCCTTTTTGTAAAATGTACATCCATACTTAATAGAGCTATGGACCTCTATGGTACTCGTAACTGTTTGTTGTCGTAAAACGCATGTCTAGAAGTATATATAATTAAGTTCAGGGGCAATGTTATATAATTAGCTAGAGCGAATCTGGTCGAACATCCACATGGTAGCATATGGGTGTCAAACAATTAGCTAAGCATCGTTATAACTCACCCACATCGATCCTATTTGTATTTGAACATGTTACGGTACATCGGTCGTTCGTGTTTTGTTTCAAAAGAAGTTTACGATCTTGGGACATGCAACAAACTTGCATGATTTTGCAGATTATAAACATTTTTGTAGATTTCAAAAATGGTATATTTGGCTAATAATGTGATGTGCAAGTAATGCATTAAATGTAATGCAGGAGGATCCTTCAAACGCACACTAGCTATCTCTTAATTATCTTTACATCTTCGAAGAACAATTGCAGGTACTAATTTATTCTGATCAAAGACACTCGAACCAACATGCAACCAATATGTTTATGGCTGCGGTTTACAGTGAGTTTTCATATTGAATGAAAATTTTCTTCCATATATGTCTAATTGTTCATTCTGTCATATTTTTATAATTAGTTTATTTAGATTTTAAACTGTTTCTAGCTATTTTAAGTACTCGGCGATAGATTAGTATTAGAGGGTTTGGAACTTGTTGTATGTAATACTACCTTTTAATTTTTCTATGATAGACCATATTTGATACAATAATAGAAACTAGCAAGATACTAGAAATTACAAAGATCAACAACAAAATTTGACTAAAGCGTCCCTAAACAACTGCTATAACAATACAAAGGGCTTGTGTTCCAATGATACCCTAATTGTATGAGAAATGCTCAATCAAATAGTTGTGAGTTCAAGTCCTGCTTAAGATATAGATTATTGTTGTTATATATTGTGAGATAATTAGTTGCCGTTTAAAAAAAAAATGCTATAACAACTCTAAAACACACCATGGCTCTAAGCTTTTCCAAACGACCTTTACATCAACTATATAAAAGATCCAAACAATACTAATCTATCATCAAATAGTTTTCCATCGAGCAATGACTCAAAAGTCGTAAGGAAAATCGATCCCAAACGAATATATATTCTTTTTTTGTATGCTTTCAAAAGTTATTTTTTTTGTACGTCAACAAAATGGTGGCTCTAGAGAAGACTTTGTAATTAATGCCCGTTTTGTACTTTATTAGCTTATGAAGACTTGGTAATCATGTCCTCTAGAGAAGACCCTTTAAATGTCGTGATCAAGAATTACAAATGTATTTTTTCCATTGGTCTCAAATTATATTATATGTGCTGTATGACAATTGGAAGACAAATACCTTTGTATTATTAATTTATTACATCATATCTACTATGTCGATGAAGGTGATCTTTGATATTTTATTTATTTCATTGGTTAAACAAGGCTATTTATTTTTTGTGAAAGTTATCATGTTTTGTTATTTCTCCACAATGAACAGGAAACTAATAGTGATATCTTTGATAAGAGACTTGCAACATATGTGATCACTATATGCATATATAAAGTCCTAAACTAAATAGGTCAATCTGCAACATCCAACAACAACATAGTTACAGAACAAAAATAATATAAAAACTAATCGGACAAAGGCTAAATGGTAAAACAATTAATGATTATCAAACCCAATATTCCATGATGTTCCCACAAGTGTCACATATTAAGCTTGAGTGCAAGTTCACACTTAACCCATTAATAAAGGTTGAAATGGCAATTAGTGGATTAATAACTCCACCAAATTTAAGTCTTATTTTCCTTTCAAGCTTTAACCCCCTTTTAATACGTTACATTCAACCTTCAGGTTTCATCCATGCATCACCATGACAACACATACATTTTTTTTCTTCTTTCTGAAAAGAAACAAATATTTGTGAATATTTAAGTAAAAAAAAAAAAAAACGACGAAACCGATATTACCAACATTTAACACTTAGTCGATCCTGGACCTTAGTGCGGTATTACCTACTTGGCATCAGTTGCATATCTTTGGATAGGTTAGACTAGACATGGTCGCAAGGTTCACAATTTTTTTTTTTTTTTTTTTTTTTTTTTTTTTTTTTTTTTTTTTTTTTAAAAAAAACTTTTTGCTTGTTTATCATAGAAATAAAGTACATGTTTTGTATTTTGTTGAAGTATATTGTCTTTGTGGATATGATTAGCAATATATTTATTAACCGATGGTTGGTTTTTTATAATAGTAGTTGTTGTGTCAAAATCACGGATGGATATTTATAGGAAAATTGGTTGGGCTGGGTTATAGATGGGCCAAGAGAAACAACCATGTCCATCCCAATTCCCAAATGGTTTTAAAAAGTCCACCAAGAGTATAACACAGTGATACATTGCGATAAATTTGATATCATACATTCATATTCTTCAATTGCCTGATTTGCCTCCAACTTTTCTAGTTATATAATATTATAATGTACTACGTACGTAGTAGACAAGATACTAGAATAATACACTTGAAAATATTAGATTGATAAAATCATATGAGATATTGTATTATTGATCATCTAGAAACCCTAATGGACCTAAACTTACAATCGGGTTTGGGCATGTGTTAGAATGTCGTATGATCATACTTCGAGTATGTATTCCAAGTCATGTTCTATGGTGGACCGCATAGCCCTTGGTTTCCCTCAAACGATAAGTTTATAAATGTCGGAAACCGAACTCACCCTTGTGGTATCTTTCCAGAAAGAGGATTATACGAAAGATGCAGGAACCCAATTAGTGTCATAATATTGGTAAGCTAGCTGCTCCCGGATCCTCCCACTTATAACTTGTTGATCGAAAAATCCAACGATTCCAAAGATTGCATTATGATATCCATTAACTGCCATTTTTTATACGATAAAGTTCTGAGAAAAGAGATGAGACAAATTTATTTGTTTCTTTGTTGTGGTTTTGTCTCTGCATGTCTTGCAGTAATATTAATTTTGGAACAATACACCGAAGCCGGTAAGTTTTCTCAGCTTTGTGTGTCAAATACTTGCTTTCATATCGTGATGATATGTTGTATGCTAACATGTCACTATATGCACATAACATTTTGTTATTTGGTATGATATATAGCTTCTTGTGCAATTTACCTTCCTAAATTGTAAGGTGAATTAAATATCACTGTCTCGAAGCAAAAGCTCTTTCTATACTGATCTAACATCTAACTGATCAGCAGTTAACTTCCTTGAACTTCTATAAATACGGAGTATTAAGGTTGCAACATTATAACTTCAGAGTCACATACAGATGTTGGTAAAATTTAGCAGCAATCGATTTATAAATTTAATATCAACCCATTTAAACGTACAGTTTGGCCCGTTCCATTGTCATACATAACATTATCAAATTAAGAACATCTTTCTTGTTGTTGCATACATAACATATAAAACGTGTGTAAGTCTGATACACTTTGAATAATATCCATACAAAAAACAAAAACAACCATACTTTTTTAGTTGTGGTGTGGTAGCCGCCCGGTGTTACCCTGAAAATGATTCCATGAAAATATGAATGTTGTATGATCACATTTTCTTATTACCGGTACCACAAGTCTTGCTCAGCGGGGGACCGCATAGCCCTTTGTTTCCCACAAACGACAAGTTTGTAAATTTCGGAAACCGAGCTCCCCCTTGTGGTATCTTTCCAGAAAGACGATTATACGAAACATTTAGGAACTCAATTGAGTAAATACTGGTCAACTCCTCAGGGATCCTCCCACTTAACTTGTTAATCGAAAGATCCAACTTTTCTAAATCTCTCAGTCTTCCATCCAATGGAATCGGACCTGTTAATGAGTTACTTGATAAGTCCAGAAAACGAAGGCCACTAGCTTTATTTATTGAAGCAGGGATGACTCCAGTCACTTTACTGTTGGAGATTGTAAAAGAGACAGCAAAGGTTAGTGCATTCCCGAAATCCGCTGGGAGAGACGATCCAAACCTGTTATATGAAAAGTTGACACCTTCAATTTCCCTAGGTGGAACTGGGATATCTCCTTTGAGCTTATTAGAACTTAGATTAAGAACCCGTAATGAAGAAGGAAAAGTGTAAGGCTTTTCTAGACTAGTAAACTTATTTTTTGACAAGACCAAAATCACGAGAGACCGGTTACCCACATTCCAGATCCAGTTAGGTATTTCCCCTTTAAATCGATTATCTTGAAGATCTAGTGTCCTAAGACTTGCTTGATTCTTCAAATTAGGAATTTTTAGCATCTTGCAAGAAGCTAGGCTGAGTGTGTCGAGTTTAGCAAGTGACGAAAATGAGGATGATTCTTTTGTGTTTGAAATGACCGTAAGATTATTATACGAAAGATCAAGTTCGTAAAGATTTTTAAACTTTCCAAACACATCTAAATGTACACTTCCAGTGAAGTTGTTTCTAGCAAGTTTAAGAGTTGAGATGGAAGGAAGTTTGAAGATGAATTCAGGTAGCGGCCCTTGGAAACTGTTGTTACTCAGATCAAGAAGAATCAGGTTATAAGATGCTACACGAATGTGTTTACTTATAGGACCAGAAAATTTGTTGTTTGAAAGATATAAACTTTGAAGTGAAGGCAACGTCAGCAACGATTCAGGGAAATTACTCAATAAGTTGTAACCGAAACTAAGAACCTTGAGACTATTGAGACTTCTTAAATGAGAAGAACTAATCTCGCCACGTATCCCTTCCTCATCAAGATAGAGAGTCGTCAAATGACCGGCTTCGTCACACGTCACACCCCACCAGTCACAACAATCTCTACCGTCGTCCCAACTCACGAGCTTGGTTGAAACTTTAGAGTCAAATATGAGATCATTTTTAAACGACAACAGCGATGATTTCTGGCTATCTAGACACCGGCTTGATGATCTTATTGGATGTAATCCCAAAAACAATGATACTAACAGAATGCATTTCGACATTTTAACACTCATATTTGTGCTCATTTTGGTTTTGACACTAGCCAGTAAGGGGTTGATGCTTTCTATATACTAGTCAAATTCGGGTCCAGTGGTCAAATATGATATTCAACATGTGGGAATTATAATAATTATTATTTTCTTAGGAAATATTTTTAAGATCTAGATATATTATAAATTAACTAGAACGGTACCCGCGCAATGCGGCGGCGGGTACCGTATGATTATATTTTGCGTTATCTAGTTACACGTTTAGTTGTCTTCATGTTTTATAAGTAGAGATAATAGAGATGGTTAAGGCAAATGATTTTTAGTTTGAATAAACAGTCGCTTCCTAACAAACTTTCTAACCAACTTGCTTCCTAACAAATTAAATTTGAAATCTTTTCATAATAAGGAAGAAAAAAGTCTGAATTTTAAGCCTTTCTAATTATAAAATAGTCCCAAATGCATTATAATGCAGTATAGATTATATGATTATGAAAGACCGCGCGTTGCTACAAATTATGACATGGATATACCTATATTTATAATGTATATAAACGGTAATATTGTTATATTAAAAATCTTTTACTTATAAAAGACAAGGCAATTTATTAACTATTTCTATAATTAATTGAAATTTAAACGACTAACATTTTAACACTCACTTTCTCCACAACAATATATATACATAAAAAAAAATTGCACAAAATTAACGCCGTTATATAATGTCGACATTCTGTTCAGGTAATTGGCTAGTTATAAATAAATTACTACATGAAGATCTCGATATATATTTTTATAACATGGGAGTTAGTTTCTGTAAATTTTGATTTTTATTATATTATCGGGATATCCGCGCATTTCGGTGATATATACCCTGTAATTAAAACCTTTAACGACCAATGTTTTTAGTTATATGTTTTTCATTACGATAACATTACATATGAAAAAAAAAAAAATAGAAAATAGGCTAAGATAACTTTAAGCAATGATAAATATTTTTATTAAATATATCCATGCGAAATTGCAGCAATATTGAGTTGATAGTGAGTAATGTTATTAAGATAGGAAGGCTAAAGTGGTTGGTAACGGCTTAAATTCACAAATAGTTAATAAACGGTATGGTAAACTTAATATACTATATAAGATTCGTTGAAGTACTTTGGTGAGCCGACAGTGTTCCGAAGCCGCGGTTCGGAGGTCGGCTTGAGGGAATGGGCCGGCTTGACTTCACTATGGAGTCGCATCTTGAACTGACATTGTTCACATCTCGAAACGAGCCAAGTTGATGGCTTAGTGGGATTAAAATAATATGCTTAGTGGGTTCTCCACTTAAGCGCCAAGCAATCTTTAGGGTTCGCTGCATGGTGTACACCTGTTTTTTTACTACCGCTAATTTGTGATCCAGTTGGCTGCATGTTATGTACCTATTTTCGATTAAATCAATACTAAGATTGTTATAAGTTATCGCCTGTTTATTTCTTTATTACCGGTTTATTTGTTTTCCTAATTTCTTTTTCGAAACACACACGGTGGTTGTTGTTGGGTTATATTTGGGAGAACGGCGAGTGTTTAGGGTTTTGGTGTTTTGAGAATCGCTACCGAGGTTCCGTTGTCATCTGAGTCGTTGGTGTAAGGTATCTAGCTTCCTTTTTAGTTTGTGTATTTGTATGTGTATATTTGTTTAAGCTTTGTGGTAAATATGATATGTGATAATGAGTTCTGATTTAAATGTTTTGTTAAAAAGTGCCTTTTATTTGGTTCTGGTAATGCGTGTTGGTTTTATAATGAAGTTGCGCTTTTTACCTAATACGATGTCTAGACTAAGTCATTGTTAGTGTTGGTGCGCTCTTTTGTATTCAGAAGATGCAAAATATGTTTAGGTGAGCAATATGGAAGAGCTCTCGATATAAAATTCGTTTATGATGTTTGAGGTATACTATTAATTGTTTTTCTTGCTGGATATATGTGTTTTTTCAATCTTTGTTTTGTATTGGTATCTGTGTAATACAAAAGTACCAGCTTTGAGATATTTTCGTTGCAGTATTTCTGTAATTTACTTACGTTGCTGCATGGTTTTGGTTTGTTGGTGTTACAAGTTTTTATTCGTTGGTGCATTGTGTGGGCTATGTTGATGCTGTTGCGGTTTACGTTTGATGTTTTTGTGCGTTTTTTGATATATGTTGGTGTTTGCTGATATAGTTGTTGGTTTTTGGGAATGTTTGTTGATTGGTTGTAAGTTTGTGGTAGGAGAAATGGTTTTTGTGTTGTTTTCTGATATGATATGAATGGTAAAAGCATGGTTGTTTCAGGATCTAGATTTGCTGAATCGACACTGCCAACCGTATTTTTGGCTTGCCGATAACTATAAGGCATAAAATGTGATTGTATTATTTTATCAGATTTTATATTTGAGTCGGTGTACTTGGTTAAATGCGAAGTAGTGGGTTTGTCAAACGTTTGTTGGGACAATTGACGTGTAACTCATATATGGCACCCACATAAAAACGTAGATTACATTGATCAGCTGATTTAACTTAATTGCTCGGAATATTAGTTTGGGTAGCAGGACCTGGTAGGCGTACCCAACTTTTATGAAGAAGGTAGGAGAAAAATCGATAACCAAGTGACTTCCTATATATTTAATTAACCAAAACACTCTAGATGAACATTGCACTTAGAATTATATAATTCATGAAATTAGGGGATTAACAAGGTAAGCATGCTTTTATTTCTTAATCTTCTCTTCACCAGAACTACCGTAGTATTTTATCTTTATTTTATTCTATTTTATTAGATTAATTAGAATTAAAAACATTTTGGTTCTTTTTGCTTCGAGCGCCCTTTCCCCTTCTTTGCACTCAAGTTGCTGTATTTCCTATGGCTTTCCGTGGATTTAAAACGTACGTGACAACCTAAAAATTGCTATACATTTAATATCTCTTCTCTCCTTGCGAACGTCCCGGTCTTGGCGACTCACTATATTATACCGAACAAGTACACTCCTTGTAAGTGTTAGTGATTGTCTAAAGGATTATGTATACTATAAATTAAAGCTTCGATCCACACATCAGCACACAAGGATAGTTTTTGTTTGAGGTTCTCAATGTCATCAGTCAAGTTTGACAGACGCCATGGCCCTTGTATAGCTTCTTAACACAACTCATCCGTAGTCCGCATTGATTCAAACCTGAAGGGGTTTTGTTGTTTCCATAATGAGTGACAAGTATTATATAACAAATGGGCATGATCACTGCCAATCAAGAGATGATATGTCAAGGTCTAGTGAGGAGATGCCTCAAGAAATTCATCATTTACTACAAACGATCAATGCATTCTCGAATATTTCCGTCACCAACTCAATTGTTATCCCATAATATGAAACAAATTAGAAGCATTGATAAACTCTTGAAATCCTTCCACACATTTAGAAATGTCACGAGAACCTCCTTGTTTGTCACTTATGTCTTCAATGATTATTCAAATCACCAATCACCATTAAAGGACCATCATAAGCAAGTGAATGTCTAATAAGGTTTCTCCATAAGTGTTGTCATCATATAGTGATGTTTGGAGGTGCATTGTTGGTCCATTTTGCACCGGCCCATGTATTCAGAGTATATTGATGACACTAGTTCAAACACCCTTTCCTGCCTTGACTGATTTTATTGGGTTTCTTGACTATTATTTTTTGTATTAGTAATAGTCTAGTTATTGCATGTTTTGTATTTGAGCTAGGGTATTGTCATATGTTATTATTTTTGGTGCAAAGTGTGGAAGCTAGGGATGTATCTTAGCTTTTGTTAACACTTTGTACTTTTTATCTTGTACTGCCTTTTGGCCTCCTTTTGCTTAATAAAATTTATCTTTAAGTAAGAAAAAAGGGGGTTTCTCCATAATATGCTTCGATCTTCCTTTGAATGAGGCCCATAAACAAAACATGCTTCGTAATTAATGGGAGTTGACAAACAACTACCATATGCATCATGTATCTGTTACCACTTACAACATGTATACCAGACCATCCCGCTACCATAGAGCTAAACTACCCGACCTACCAATTGGGACAACAAAAAAGTACCCATTAAAGCAAGTAGATCGATGAATTGACCCCAAATTATTCTATTTTTCTTGGTCTCCCATCATGAAAACCACGTATGGACAATGAACTCGACAAAGTTCTCTCACGTTTGAAATTGTGGGACCTTAGAAATATCAACTTTATCAAAATATGGGACGTATGGATTGGTGGCAACAAGATATGTATGTAATCTTAGAGAGAGAAAGTAGAGAGATGGAAGAGAGAAATTTTATTAAGAAAACATACACTTACACCTTCAATGAAGCACACATACAAATGACTAGGTATGTGCCTTTTATACATCCATCATATGCTTAATGGATGGGCTTTCTATGGTTTTTGCTTATGGACTTTGGTTTACATTTCTTTATATGGCTTACACTTTTAACTAATATTACCAAGTCCATAGCCCATTAACTAAATATGACTTAAACATTTACAAAGATACTAGACGTAGAATGACCAACACTTTCTTAATACTAACAGAAACTGTCAGAGGTCGCCCAACAACCTGACAGTACATGAAAAGGCTAACATTGAGCATGTGACAGTCTTGGACAACCACCACACCCAATGAATCGAGGTTAAGGAGATATATACACCTATTTTCAATAGGAAGATCAACTAAAGTTCTTTGATCCAAAAAAGAGTGGGTTCGACTTGACGAGGTGGTTTGGCTTTTTGAAACCTTCTATGAACATTACGTCCACTTTTCTTTTGGTTTTTCTCCGTTCTGCGTTTCACTGACAATTTGGATAAAGGACTCTTTAAGGTTTGTTTCAGTAGGAGTGATGGCAAGGCTACTTAGATTATATTTACTATGAAAATTTCGTAGAAACAAAAGTAGGCAGAATTTAACATGTATTAGTCAATAAAATATATCACATGAACTCATGAAGTGATGAAACAAATTCATATATCACATGAAAGAAATACAGTACGTATTGGATCCAAATCTGATAATTCATATGCTTGATCGCACATCATAATAATTGATAAAATAATAACAAATAGGCCACATGATGAATACATTTAAGAATATCAATCCAATTATGATCTTTAACTTTCATTAACATATACTAGTATTAAATATGTCGGTTGATCCGACCATACTAGCAAAGCAATAATAACTTAAACAAACAAACGTGTTTATCCTTTCTATATGCATGTGTTATCATCGGTTATATTTATTTATTCGGTTTTTCTTTATCGACATCATACATATATCATAAACTAATCGACCAACATGTAAAAGGAATAAAATGGTCTTGCAATAGATACGAAAAAATTCAATGCACATATCTACCTTTCATATAAAAAGTATTTTTTCCCCAATTTTATTTGACTCTTTTTTATCTTTTGCATAATAAACTAAGAACATTCATGTTTCAAACCAGATTTTATAATTTAAACACATTAAGTCAATCTAAGAAGGAGCCAAAATCATTTTCGAGTTTTCACACCCAGACATACATGAATTGTTATTCATTAACGATCATTACATGTAATCTTAGAATAAACACCAAAGCATATGAATTTTCAGCTAGATTGCGACCCATGAATTTAAAAACCCCTTTTCTTATGTCAATCAGCATGAATGTTCTTTAGATTATTTTTCAAACACAAAAGATCATCAAATAATAAAGAAACCAATCGTAAAAGAAAAGTCTTTTGGTTGAAAAATTAAAACTTGCCGATTAGGGAGACATGAAGAAACATGTAAATTAATTCAAACTTGCCGTGAACTTGTCATGTAAATATCAGTCCCCTCAGTTAGCACCAGTATTATGGGACTTGAGTTCCTAAATGTTTCAAACTACATATTTCTTGTTGTTGTTGCATACATAACATATAAAACGTGTGTAACTCTGATACACTTTGAATAATATCCATACAAAAAACAAGAACAAAGAGAAAAACAAAAACTAAAACAAAACCAAAAACAACCACACTTTTTTAGTCATGGTGTGGTAGGCCGGTGTTACCCTGAAAATGATTCCATGAAATGTGAATGTTGTATGATCACATTTTCTTATTACCGGTACCACAAGGCTTGCTCAGTGGAGGACCGCATAGCCCCTTGTTTCCCACAAATGACAAGCTTGTAAATGTCGGAAACCGAGCTCCCCCTTGTGGCATCTTTCCAGAAAGACGATTATAAGAAACATTTAGGAACTCAAGTCCCATAATACTGGTAAGCTGCTCAGGGATCTTCCCACTTAACTTGTTACTTGAAAGATCCAACAATTCTAAACTTCCCATGCTTCCATCCAATGGAATCGGACCTGCCAATGAGTTTTTTGATAAGTCCAGAAAGCGAAGGTCACTAGCTTTATTTATCGAAGAAGGAATGACTCCAGTTACTTTACTGTTGGATATTGTAAAGGAGACCGTAATAGTAAGTGCATTCCCGAAATCCGCTGGGATAGATGATCCAAACTTGTTATTTGAAAAGTTGATAACATAACATTCACTAGGTGGAACTGGGATATCTCCTTTGAGCTTATTAGAACTTAGATCAAGAACCCTATATGAAGAAGGGAATGTGTAGGGCTTTTCTAGACTCGAAAACTTATTTTGTGACAAGCTCAAATACCCAAGAGAACCGTTACCAACATTCCAGATCCAGTTTGGTATTTCACCCTTGAATCGATTATCCGAAAGATCTAGTGTCCTAAGACTTGCGTGATTCTTCAAATTAGGAATTTTTAGCATCTTGCAAGAAGCTAGCCTGAGTGTGTCGAGTTTAGCAAGAGACAAAAATGAAGATGATTCTTTTGTGTTTGGAATGACCGTAAGATTATTATATGAAAGATCAAGTTCGAAAAGATTTTTTAAATTTCCAAACGCATCTAAATGTACACTTCCAGTGAAGTTGTTTCTAGAAAGTCTAAGAGCGGAAATGGAGGGAAGTTTGAAGATGAATTCAGGCAATGGCCCTTGGAGTTTGTTCTCACTCAGATCAATAATACTCAGATTATAAGACGCGACACGAATATGTTTACTAATAGGACCAGATAAGTTGTTGTGTAAAAGATATAACTCTTGAAGTGAAGGCAATGTTAGCAAAGATTCAGGAAAATTACCACTTAATGAGTTGTAATTTAAATTAAGAAGCTTGAGACTCTTGAAACTTTTTAAATGAGAAGAAGTAATCCCGCCTCTTATCCCATCATCATTAAGAGAAAGTTCCGTCAAATGACCGGCTTCGTCACATGTCACACCCCACCAGTCACAACAATCCATACTTAGGTTCCAAGTCTTGAGCTTGAATGAAGGTTCAGAGTCGAATATGAGATCATTTTTAAATGACCACAGCGATGATTTCTGGCTATCTAGACACCGGCTTGATGTTGTTATTGGATGTAATCCCAAAAACAATGATACTAACAGAATGCATGTCGAGATTTTAACACTCATATTTGTGCTAATTTAGGTTTTGACACTAGCCAGTAAGGGATTGATGCTTTCTATATACTAGTCAAATTTGGGTCCAGTAGTCGAATATGATATTCAACATGTGGGAATTATAAAATTTTATTTACTTTGGAGATATTTTCAAGATCTGGATATATATTATAAATAAATTTTGAATCTATTTTAGTGTATGGGCATAAAAATAAATTTTGATATGAAAAACCGGACTAGTTGCTGTAAATCTTGAATCTATTATATTGTATATACCAAGACACGTGCTTTGATTCCCTTTTTTTTCTTATAGACCGACGAGCAACTGTTGCTGGTTCGGTTGCTTTGATCCATTGGTATACTATACTACATTTTGATTATTGTTTTGGGGAGTCGGGAGATGCATTCTGTGATCATGCTTGTAAGATCATATGGGCTTCAAAATCTACACTTTATGCTTACGTGTTTAGTCAGTGATCATGCTTGTAAGATCATATGGGCTTCAAAATCTAAGGATTAGAGTAAAGATTTTATCATTGTCAACATGATATAAGTTGGTTGTTTTCAAGCGGGTCAAATATGAATGTTACCTAATGGCATTTGATATTGGTTACTTATGCAGTAACTGTTTTTTTTGTTGTTGAAAAAGGTGAACATATATTAATATACCAAACATTTACATCAATAAAAGAAAATGGTCAAGGACAGGCCCAAAACCATTATACAACATCAAGAAAATGGTGCAGTAAGTGTTAGTTACAATGTTTGAAATGTTTTATAGGTCAAACGGACAAATGTAATTGTAACCGGGTCATTTTATGAAACTGTTTACCAAAGTTATATTTATTTAATGTCTCAAATGTCTTAAAAAGGACACCGACGGGATAAGCCCATACCGAGCTTGAGCATAGAACAGGGCTTGGGCTATGTAGCAATTAATGTGTAATATAAGTTACACTTTTTAAATCATTCTTGTTACATTAAACAATTTATTTAATTCTATTTTTCATCTTTGGTATCATATTACTCAATTGCTCTCACTTTGCTAGTTACATTAGACAAGATGCTAGAATATGCAGCCCGAAATGCTGAAAACTGAAGGTTTTCAGTGACTACAAACTTTTGTTTACGTACATAAAAATAGAAAGCACTTGTGTTGTTGATACAAAATGCTTATTTATAACTTACATCGCAAATCCCTTCTTAAGACATTTTCTTGCTGCAGATCTTCTTACGACATTTTAGCCGTTTTTACCCATTTTAGTCCGGCCAAACGTGTACTAATAAGTAACGTGTCAAAAAAACAAGTTAGATACAATTTGGATCATAACATATAAAACGTGTATAGCTTAGTTAGATACAATTTGGATCATACCATACAAAAAAGAAGAACAAAAGCAAAAACAACCATATATTTTTAGTCATCGCACAGTAGGCTGGTGTTACCCTGAAAATGATTCCAAGAATGTGAATGTTGTATGATCACATCCTCTTATTACCGGTACCACAAGTCTTGCTCAACGGGGGACCACATAGCCCTCTGTTTCCCTCAAACGACAAGTTTGAAAATGTTGGAAACCGAACTTTTTTTGGTGCAATGGTGAATGAATTATATTAACTCCAACAAACTTTACATCATAAGGATAGAAATTAGCACTGGACATCACCCAGGCTTGATACATGATTGGATACTACATCTAAAACAATCACAAACTATACTTTATCTTGTCTAATATCAGACAATACAATAGCTATCTCAACCAAAACTATTCTCTGTCAAAACAGAGTACAAACAAACATAGCATACTTCATCAGTCTTTACATTTCCCTCTCAAATGGAAGGCTTCAACTGTTTGGGAACACTCACCCACCATGATGACCACCCTTTCCTCATGTGATGGTGTATTGAATGGACCAAGAAGGTTCATCTTTCACACCTCTTTATTCCATTCATCATACACCATCCTCCTAGACCATTTACCCTTCACAAAGGGGACCCTACTTTATGGTACATTCATACTAGTTAAGCCTCCTACTTAGCCATTCTTAATTGTCCAATTCCCTCCCAAGGCCAAATTGGAAAAAATTAAGAAGGTTACCATAGGTACAGCTAGACCAGTTAGAACTCCAAGCTACTAGGTATCACACCTTTGTAATGGTCTGAAATCATAACAAGTGGAAGATATTATGACAACTTCCACTGTTAACCATAGAACCAAACACCCCTTAAAGTTGCAGGGTCAAACATACAGCAATTCTTTGTACAATGCCACAGTTACCAAATCACATTAAACTCTTCTGAGAAGTCTCCTTAGTCATCATTATCACTTCCCATTCTTTGCTAACTTCAACAGTTTGAGTAGAATTTCTCACAATTAGAATTGACAGTTTAAGTCTAATATGATTAATCACATTGTTGGTTAACTCCTTGTTATCAATCTTGTCTTTAGCAAATAATCTTGTGTTTCTTTCCCTCCATATAAAATAGACACATGCTGCCAATGAGATTCTCAGTAACACACTTCTAATGGTTCATTCATGCTTCATTCTTATCATTCTTTCAATAATATCATCCCATTTAGCAGGCAGTGACTTAACACTAACTTTTTGTTTAATAGCTTTCCAAATTAGAGTAGAATAAGGACACTCAAAGAAAAGATGGTTGAGAGAATCAATACGACTTTCACATAGAGGGCAAGCCATTTCTTTTTCTGGATACCATTTCTGCAGCCTATCTTAAGTAGAAAATCTACCTTGAATAGCCAACCACATAATAAAGGAATGCTTTGGGGTGCAATTTGAGAACCAAACAATGTCATACCAATCCACCTTATTACCAGTCAATCTCATATCCTTCCAAGCTGTTTTGGTTGAAAACTTTTCACATTGTCGATTACTTGACTTCCACAAATATTTATCAACAGAGTTTGTGCTTAGGTTAGGAGAAGGAATAGAAGATAGGATAGGAAATTCATTAATCTAGTTGTCTGGCCACTTCCATTGACCATTGCTAACCAAATCTTTAACTTTCATATTCAGGCTAAAACCAGCTTGTTCAATTCTTTCCATAGGAATAATATTGCATAAAGGATTTGGTCCCCACCACCTACCATGCCACAGGAAGATACTTGTCCCATTACCTACTTGGCAAACAAAATGCTTCTTAACTTTATCTCTGATCTTAAGAATTTGCTTCCAACCATGACTTGCATTTTGATCACATTTAGCTTCCCAAATACTACCACCTTTAAGTCTGTGTACTTGAATCCATTTAACCCAAATTGTATCTTTACAACTAGCCACATTCCATAGGTGTTTAGTCATTAATACTTCATTCCACAATTCCAATTCCTTAATGCCTAAACCTCCTTCACTTTTGGGTCTGCAAATCAATTTCCATGCCACCTTAGCCTTTCCTTTAGACAATTCTCCATGACACCATAGAAAGCCTTTGAGAAGTTTATCAATATCTTTAATAACTGTCTTTGGAAGAACAAATACTGATGCCCAATACACATGCATGGCTGACAGAATAGAGATAATTAATTGTAATCTTCCTGCATATGATAGAAGTTTGTTTATCCAACTATTCACTCTAGCTTTTATCTTATCAATCAGACCCTTGCAATCAGTGAAAGTTAATTGCTTAGTAACCAGAGGAACACCAAGATAGGTCATAGGAAGATTACCAATATTGAAAGGCAGTATGTTAAGAATCTCTTGTTTGATAGTATCTTGCACATTACCAAAGAACACAGTGCTTTTGCTCATATTTGACTTTAGACCAGATATACTACTGAACATTTCCAGAGCTGATTTCACCACCTTGACAGATTTAGTATCTCCATGACATAAAACTAGCAAGTCATCATCAAAGCATAGATGAGAGATCTTCAATTCTTTGCATCCCCAATGGTACTTAAAACCGCCATTATCATCAATCTGTTTGTGCAAGATTAGAGTGAAAACTTCCATAACTAGTGTGAATATATAAGGAGACATTTGATCACCTTGTCTGAGACCCCTTCCTGCCTTGAAATATCCCACTCTATCATTATTAACATTGATTGTGAAAGTTGCTCCTTTAACACACACCATGATCCAATTAATCATCTGTCTAGGGAAGTTGAACATAGTAAGAATACCTTCTAAAAACTCCCAATTGACTGTATCATAAGCTTTCTGTATATCAATCTTAAGAGCCACTCTTCATGCACCATTCTTCCAATTGTAGCCTTTCAAAAGT
>JARVZY010009261.1:0-26246 GCA_030686995.1 Artemisia argyi
GTTATCGACACTACTCGTGAAATTTGAAAATAATGTTTATCGTCGAAAAATAAATTTTTGACGTCTCATTAAGTTAATAAACACTTTTCATGTAAATATGTTGAAACGGTACTCCACGATCTTCGTTTGGTGTTTTATCGGTAAATATAATGTTTTCGTCGCAAAAATAACATTTTCATTACTTGAAAATATGACCAAAATGGCCTCGCAAAACTAGTCGCGAATTAGTGAATATTGAGAGTTAGGAAAGAAGCTCAGTAGTTTTAGGAAGATTTTCACATTATCTAAAATTCGTAACACTGAAATTTTGTCCATACGGGTTTCAATCATAAAGAAAAATAGCCATGAAGTGAAGTGTTTGGGCTGTTTTGGCAGATTCTGGGCAGTTTTCGGGAAAGTTTAGAAGGCCATATGTTATTCAATATAAATTCTTTTGACAAAAGGTTGGATGTTGTGAAGACTAGGCTGGGTGAACTAACTCTTTGTCACAGATATAAATTTTCCAGAAATGGGTTTATCAATGAGAAAAATGGCTTTCAACATGATGCATTACAAAAACAGTTTTTCTATATTTTGAAATATTTTGCTATTAGAAGTTGTCAAAATAAATAGAGTTTCGTCGGGTTTCAAACATGTATATCTTGGTCTTTAAGCATTTTTAGTACACGATACCCCTAGTACACCCCTCCGAGCCTTTCTTTTCGTTTCTAACTTTAAGCATTTTACTTAAATGAAGAATTTGTTAACAATCCACCCCAAATGTGTAACTAAATCGCCTTAGCCTTCCTTGTATGCACTCATCTTGTACATTATTGTTACATGTTTAAACCCTTAGGTAATTGTCTAATTGATTACATGGTTGCTAAGTCGAGTCATATCTTGTACATACTGTTTTGGGACGATTGGGACTCATGGGTAAAGTACTATTGTTATGGAGTAATGGGGAAGACGTCAAATATTACCCCCATATGTGCGTTAATCTTAAAAAGTACTCCAAGTGTTTTGATTATGTTAATATTACCCCCGTATGTAAAAGTTAAAGTGTAAGGGGGACGTAAATCCCCTATGATGTATTATTTTGGATGGTAGGGAAAGAGTGTATGCAAAAAAAAAAAAAAAAAAAAAAAAAAAAAAAAAAAAAAAAAAACTACGGACTACCATCCCATTTCCTTTTATGTTTATTTTATGTTTATTTTATATTTTTGTTAGTTTATGATCAGTTAAGTCGAGTCGAGTCTTGGCTTACCAATGCCACATTGTACATGTAATTGACCAAGATGATTAACTCGCCACCAGTAAATATTGCCTTTATCCAACAAAACCGTGTTTATAATATCCCTACACCTCACGTTATAACCCTTTTAAAAGACCTATTTGATAGTTTATCCTAGGTCCTTACGCCAAGTGGAGGAGGTTTGATCCTTTCCCAAGCCTATGGTAATCTATTTGCTATGACAGGTAGTGAGAGATGTTTTCCATTTCAATATTGTGATATATATACTTTAATACACACGAGAGATGTGAGTATCTAAACACTATTTGTGAGGTGCTATTGTATAATTTCTGTGCTTGTTTTTGTTGAAGTCGAACAATTATTTGTTGCAATTACTTTTATATTAGTATTAAATGATCCCTAACTTGTATTTTGATTAGAATAAAAGCGCATTTTCTTGAGGACAAGAAAATCTCAAGTGTAAGGGTATTTGATGAGACGAAAAGTGTACCGCTTTTAGGGGTCATTTAAGCCCAAAGTCGAGATTATTTGATCAAATATTGCCCTAAATCGTTCCTTTTGTCATTTTAGGTACTTTTGAGAGGAAATATGGAAAAGGAAACATGTTGGACGTTTTGGAGCGAAAATGTGAAGAAAACGACAAAGTCTCAAATTCATGCTGGAAATTGTACCTGACGGCGTCAGGAATTGCTTATGACGCCGTCACCCTTTGACAAAGAGGTGGATAAATCAAGTTACATGTGATGCGCCAGAGAGTTTTTGAAGGAATTATACATGACAGCGTCACCAAGGCCGTCAAGAGCAAATTACATGTGACGGCCAAGATGGAGTTTACACATGACGACGTCAGAAGTGGATCTAGGCAATAAGATAATAATTATGGCGGCGAGTTGATGGCGTCAAAATTTACTCTTGACGTCGTCAGACCTAATAATCTATATATAGTTTTTGATTTTTCATTCATTGTGTGCAACTTGGAGAGGAGAAAACCCTAGACGAATTTTACTGTATGATTGAGGGTTTCAAACCCTTGTTTCATCCATGCTAAATTGAAGATAAGTTTTCCAATAATCATTCAATATGTCTATGTGTTGTTTGATTCTATCTTATGCTTGTCTTCTCTTTAACATGCTAGGATAGGCTTTCTTTGTGTTTGCTTAGATGTAATGAAACTTAGTTATTGATTATTGGTTGGTTGTTTGTTTATAATTGTTGTGGATGAATGATTTCGATGTTAGGGTTAAGAAAACTGGCAGACTTCCAATTGGTAACTTGCTTGATCATCTTAAGAAACATGATCGGATGTGTACTATGATTAATTGGTTGTATTTAATGCATAAGTGACTACTACTGAGGCCATGTTAGGAGCTAGTTGTCGGCTCGACATAGGAAGAGGTAGAAGCTTATAGTGTTGGGGATGATCATACACGGCCCCACGAATGGTATTAAGGAATACAACCCGTCAATTAAAACAAGGTGTGACAATTCAATAGGTGGTATTGGATAGCTAGGAAGGAGTAATATATCATAGGTAGACATGCTTCACTTCCCTTGTAGAACCCTAATTTACTTTTCTTGCACATTAGTTTAATTGGTAGCTTTTGGTTTAGTTGATTCGCAACTAATTCTGCCCCTCCTTCCAAAACCGAGATTTTTACTTGCTTCCCAAAAAATACAAAAATACAAAATGAATCATCCCTCACCTCTAGGCCTTGTTTAATCGAGTTTTAACCATAGCGAACACTATTTTTTGAGTTGAGCAATAAATCCCCCGGTACTTGCCAATATACTATACTACAACGGTGAGGTACACTGCCTGGTGGGGATTGCAAGCTTCTCAAGATCCCTTGAGAGGTCAGACCATTTGCAAGGTTGCAAAACCACACACCAATAGTTCAAAAATCCATGATCCCACTTGGACGGTCCTTTAAACCTCAGGCGGTCCCTTATCACTAGAGGACCGCCGAAATAATAAGGGACCGCCAGCAGTAGGTTCGCAGAATTTTGCCTAGTTTCTCATTTCTGCAACTTGCATATTCAAATCAATCTTATTTGAAGTAGAACAGCATAAACAAGAATTTAACCATGAAAGGTTTTATTTAAACTTTAAATAAGCCAATAAAATCATCAGCAATCATTCGTGTCTCATATAAATAAGATTAGTTCATACAAACGACAATCCTAGCAATGCTAAGAGTGGAAATAAATAGAAATACTATGAATCATTCAAAGTTTTAACATAGCAACCAAAAATATATGATTGTTGACTTTAGTCTTCTTCGAAGCGTCTCTCTTGATAAATGAATAACTCCTCATCAAGAATATCATCAATCGGAAGCCTTTCAAACTCAAGGAATGATGAAATGTGTGACTTGGGTATAGGATCCATAACATGATGAAAGAGTTGGTAATGGGTGCTTTGGAGCTGTGGATATGTTTGCATTACGACGTTATAAAAATGAGTTAAGGGCATTCCATAGGGCATTAACTTTTCGTTAGTGTCCTCGAGTTGCATTATTCGCTTAGCGAAAAAATAAGCAAGGTTGTATGGTCGTTTACAGATTATGCAATGCAGCATGTCAGCACAACATGCTGGTACATACTCACGATCCTTAACAAGACAGAAAACGTTTTCACAAAGAATAACAGCCATAGCTTGAAGACCAGGACGAAGTTATGAAATACGAATTTTGTTTGGGTGAAGAATGTCAGGCGTTTGACAAATTGACTCGATTATTTTGGCTGAAGAAGGAACATATGTTCGGTATGGACCTTCATCTTCTCTATTTTCAAGGAGGGAGTTGAGATCAAACTCTTCCGAATAAGCACATTGCCCATTACTAGGAAGTTCAAGAATTTGAGCAAATTGTTTAAGAGATACATGGACATTGTAGTGACCCATTTTACACTTAAGGTGTATAAAGTAATTTTGATCTCGTTTGATATTAACACTAGAGTAAAATTCAAGTATAAAGCGAGGACAAATAGGTTCGTTAATGTTTAGAAGACAATTAAACCCTATGAAACGAAAACCTCTTTCAATACGTTCCTTGTCAGGATACAAGGGATCAACCATTCATCCTTCATGAACATGACCTAACTCAAATGGTTTGATACATGGAATAAATTTAGGTGGTGTGTCAGATTCAGAAGAAATTTTGGGAATATAAGATTGAGTTAAAATGTGATCGATATAATATGTGTGAGGCATGATTGTACCTATGTATAATAAATAAGCGGTTAACAAGATAATAATATTGTGCTTATTCTAAACACTTTTCATGTATCATTAGTTTTGAAATTCTTGACTTATTAAGTTTCATAATAATGAAAACGTTTTTGACATATATTAACAATGCATAATTACGTTATTGTTACGTGATTGAACAATATTATCATCCACAAATTTTAGTTAGGGATAATCTCATTGTTAAGATTGACCTTTAATTGTTGTTGATTTTGCAAAGAAATGAGAATCCCCAATTTAATTTTGAGTTCATATGAACCCTAGAAATTCAATTACGAATTAATTAAATGAAATTTAGAAAATTGACTAACAATGGAGTGATTAGTGAGTATAGGTGGTTGATGATCTTAACTTTGAAAGCCTTGAACTAATTTGATAATGGGTACTAAAGGGGTGTTTGGATGTTCTGTAGAAGGAATAACGCGTGTAGGATCTACATTTGATAGATCTTGAGCCAATGGATCGATAGCCTACTAATGTAATTACTAGCAATACTATATAGACAATCTCTGTGAGCTTGTATCTATTGCGGAATATAAACACAAACGATATACTAAATACTTTGATCCTCTATGGATCGTTATAATTCATTAATAACTTTTTTTGACACGTACATAATACAATGACCTTGGGTTCCTTTTATACTAGTAGAAACCCTAATATCTGTTACAAGAAACGTATATTCATAATACTCTAGAAGATATTCTACATATCTTATCTATAAATAACTAACGCTTATCTATGGATTAACAATATCCGCATAACCTAATATATCAGCAGAATCCAGATCATCAGCAGAATCACTATAAGCTTCAACAGAATCCTGTCAGCTGTATCCGTCAGCAGTATCCATCAGCAGTATCCATATGCTGACTTCAATAATTCCCTACAATCCTCCCCTAATCTTTCAGTTGACATGGTTAACTCCAAGATTCTTGATAGATCTTTAACAGTAGAAGAAGATGATTGATCATGAACTTTAGCAGCAAAGAATCTTCATCAACAGCATCCCTATGAGCAGCAAATACTTGAAACCACCATTCTTTGCAGCAGCAAATGACCAAATGTACATCAAAACATAAGTTCCATACTATTCTCATCATTTCCAGGTGTTTTAACTCCTGTGAGAGGTGAATCATCGAAAATAATGGATTTGATGTCTCTTAACCAATAGCCATTACTACTGGAGTAGCCAAATGTTTCAGTTCACTAACTATGGTACACTGATGAACAAATGATTTTTAGCAAATCATCAGCTATAAACGGATTTGAGATGTCTTTACCTGTAGCCGTTTGCTCAGGATTAGTCAATTATTTGGTTGATTAAAGCACCTTGGTAAATTGAATACCAAATATGGTTTTCCACAACCTTTACCACAAGCCATACACTTGTGGGCTAGCCAATTATTGGGAATCCATAAGGAAAAATCCATGGTCAATTGAAAACCATCCAACTCTCAGCTATTAAGCATGGGTGAGTTGAGAAACCAATTGGTTTTAGTAGAAACAACATGTGCATGATCAGCAATATGTGCATCCTGATCAGCAGATGCAATCTTATCAACTGAATGAGAAAGTTCAGGAACAGGAGCATCAGCAATCTGAAGACCTTTTGGATGAGGTTGATGAGAACCAAGAAGTCCATCCTTGTGAAGTCTGGTCTTAATCAAGTTGTATTTGTGAATCAGCTGATCATCTGATAAGGACCAGACCTGAGTCTTAGTCCATGGTTGATTGTACACTGCACTACTCTGATTCTTCACAAATCCTCTCATCATCTGCTTTTGATGTTCTTGAGTAGGAGGTTTATCCCTCTTTGCTTTGGCTATCTTCTCAACATCAGATTTCCTTCTTAGTTTCATGATCTCAACCATTCTAGGAGCATATTCAACTTCTGAGACATTGTCTCCAAGAAACTCTTTAGCCAGAACAGGATTAGAAACCACTTGCCTTCCAATGTGCATCCAATCAGCTTCATCAAAATTTAGAACTGCAGCATCCAATTCTCTTTGTCTTGCAAGAGGCAAAGTAGAAACATACTTGCGTGTAGCAGAGTGGAACTCTGAGTCATATTTAGGTTGTAATGCCTTAGCCAAATCTGAACTTTTCTTCTTATATGTACATTCCTTCAAAAGTCTTTCTTGCTCAAGTTTTTCTTGTTCGGAGATAAGATCATCATCAAAAACTCCAGTAATGTCAGCAGAATCATCCTGAGGAATGACTAACTCCTCCAGAGAATCGGTAGTTAAATCTGGAACAGCTGAATGAGTAGTAGTATCAGCATATCCTTTGGTATAGGGTGTTGCAGGTGTGTCTTCATCATTTGTGTGCTCTGGAAAAGATGGATCAATGCTAGGTGAAGCCACATAGTCTTTACCAGCAACAAAGAAAGTATCAACTGATGAGTGAACCCCAACAGTGACCTTCTCAGCAACAACATTACCTATATTAACATTGACCTACTCAGCACCAACAGTGACCTTCTCAGCAGAAATATCACTCATAGCAATATCAGAAGAATGAGCCTCAGTCAGATCATCACTAGGGTAATACTTCCAAGAACAGCAGCAACAGGTTCATTAAGAGACATCCCTGAGTCAGCAACCACATTCTGATCTTCAACAGAAATTGTTGATCTCTTTCCAATATAAGATCTTGGATGTCTTCTTTGATACTTAATAGGTCCCTGAGGTTTAAGTGGTTTATCAGATGTAGATGTATGTGGATGTGGTGGCTAAGCCAGAGTCACTTCAGCCAAGACATGAAGAGACTCAAACTGCACATCTTCCTGCTCATCTTCTGACTCAATGACCACTTTTCTCTGTTTCTTTTGACCTAGTTTCCTTTCCAAATCCTGAACCTTTGCAGTGAGCATATCTATCTGACCACCCAAATTAGCTTTAGTGTCTTTGAGTTCTTTCTCCAAATCATCAACCTTCTTTACATACCTGTCAAGCAAAGTACATATGGAGGTAAGAGTTACAGGACCTTCAGCTCCACCAACAGGGATATCTGTGGTATTGGGAGCATCATTGGTCCTGACAGGAGAATCATAAAATCCTGCATTTAAATCCTCATACCCTTTAGAAATAGGTCTTAATGGACTTGGTGTGTCAAGTCTTGTTATCTGTGGAGATGGTCTGGGAGGTGGTGGTGGTTGGGCATTAGCAGCAACTGATGCACTTGCATCAGGAGCAACTGAAGGACCCTCAGAAGAATCCACTAGTGCATTAGCATCAGTAGGATCCTGACCACCAGCAGCCGCATCAGCAGCTGCATTGTCAGCAGGCAACATAGCCGGTAATAAAGGCCTATGGTCTCCATTGTAGTTGGTTTTCATAGAAGCAAATAGCTTGCTAGATAAACCCTTAACAGGTAGATGGGTAGTATCATTGGTCTGAATACCTAAAATTATTTGAAGAAACCTAGGATACATTAAAAATTTAAGTTTGGTATCCTTAACATTTTTAAGCATTTCATCAAATATGTACTTAGAAAAATTAAAAGTTCTCCCCTGAGATAAGCACACAATGGCAAGAGCAATATCTGTGGAGAATTGATCCCATCCTCCTGACTTGGAGCTCATACACTGAAGCAGAGTATGTGTCAAGAATTTCCATTTAGGGCAAAACTGATTCATGTACCAGACCTTCCCATCTCCACCATATCCAGCAGCCTGAAGACCTGCAAGTATCTCCTCCTTAGGCAACTCATGCTCCACATTCACCATCCAACTATAATTGAGTCTTAACCAATGACTCAGTAATTGCACATTCTTCCTCATCAATGGTAGCCACAATTTCTGTTGGTCCTTCTTGAGCAGACCTTATGCGAGCAGTTCCCCAAAATTGTTTGACCAAATATTCATGTATAATGACAGGGTATTGGGTTAAAGCAAAATGAATCTTTGATCATTGAAGAAACTCCATCATCTCTACATAGTGACCATCTCCTTTACCATGACCTAAGAAAGATTGTTTGTTATGATCACCTTTGAATAATAATTCTTCCATTGATTGATAAGAGAGAGTGGGTTTTGAATGCTGAGAGATTTTGAAATGGTTTTGGA
Source organism: Artemisia argyi (assembly GCA_030686995.1). Taxonomy (NCBI): domain Eukaryota; kingdom Viridiplantae; phylum Streptophyta; class Magnoliopsida; order Asterales; family Asteraceae; genus Artemisia; species Artemisia argyi. The sequence continues at coordinate 8,551 of JARVZY010009261.1, forward strand.
TATTAATAAGGAGAGGGAATCAGTTATTTGTGAGTGGGATTTGCATGTCTAGGTTAATTGAAGTAAGTTTCCAAACGTGGAGTGTAATTGGCAAGAATTATGGAAACAATCTTTGACCAATATTTGACTTTTATAAAATCCCAAATATAACTGACTCGTCAGCAGAAACCAAGTCCAACAGCAGGAATCAGTTGGTCAATCAGCAGAAACCTACTTAATATTGACTACGGTCAACCATTCGTTCCATCAGCAGCAACCATATGGTCAAACAGCAGAAACACTTTATCAGTGGTAACCATTATGTCGTAAAATTCCTTTAGTCAAACTTTCTTTCTTAATTACATGTAAACCGCCTTGCATTAATGGCAATGACTACACAAGGTTTACTTTGATTTATAAATAAGGGGTAAAAATCCCCAAATCACACCAATCAACTTCACAATCCAAATCCCTAATCACATAACGACCAATCAAGAAACAATCATGTCATCCAATCCAAACATTATTACCATTTATTCTGATTCATCTGAATCTTCTGAATCATTAACATCTCCACAACCATTAAGATTCACAACCATACCAAGAGTTCTGACCGAAGAACATGCCAAGAAGAAGAAACACGGTGTGAATCCTCCAAGTCCCTCACCATCAGAGGACCCCTTCAAATGTTCCTTCTGATTTGGATGATTCTGATGCTGCAAGAAAACTAGAGAAAAGGTGGAATGCACTAAAGAGAGGTGAATCAAGCAGACCCCCCAATCCTTCATTGTCCTCAGAGTCTTTAGAAGATCCCAATCCATGGATCCCATATCAACCACCACCTCGTGAACTTGTCTCACCCTTCATCTGTACTTCTTCTGATGAAGATGAAGATGAAAATGATGTTCTTTACAATCCTCCCTCAACACCGGAGAGGCCCCAATCCTCCTGTCCAAGACGACCATCAAGACCAAGAAGGTCAAATCCACCTCTGCCAAGGGCAAGGGAAGTGGTGATAGGGTTGCCTTGTCCACAACAGTAGGAAATCTTCACCAGGAATAAAGGCAAGGAGAAGATGGCTGATGTAAAGGGCAAGGGTTAAGGGAAAGTAGAGTAGTGGTTTTAGGGTTGATATGCTAGGTTTTGGGATTGTTTTGCTTGTTTGTACCTTGTAATTTTCATTCTGCTTGTACTTTGGATGCTTATGAATAAGAACTTTGTTTCTTTTGTTTATCTTCACTTGATTGTCTTGCTACTGATGAATAAACAATCCATTGATGTAAACATACTTGGTAGGAACTATCAACAGGAACATACATAAAATATCATTTATGATCAACTTGTGTCATCAGCAGCAATTAGTCAAACCTTAGTATAATTCATTCGTAGAATCCTTTTATGGTCAACTTGTAAAATTAGTAATTAGCACAGACCCAACTACCTCTCATTAAGTAACATTAACTATCATTAAACATCAACTCAGTTCTATATAAAGAGGCCTTCAAATCACAAGCTACCCAAATCAATTACACACAAACACCAACCACACCAAAAGCTTTCCAATTACTCCAATAATGAAGCCTAAAACAAATGTCATAGAAATTTCCTCTGACTCATCTTATTCTACCTTTGATATCCCTTAAATCAAAAGATCATACTACTATATTGGTGAGGGACCTTCTGAGGTCTATCCATCTCCTTCCTCATCATAGGAAACAGAGGAAGCTCTGAATCCAACACCCCTAGCAGTTGTTCTCCCAGAATTCACTCCAGTCACTGAGTTTCTTACCAGTGAAATGGAAAGGTTTTGTGCTAATATGAGCAAGATCTCAGTCCCTGTGGAGCCTCAATCTTCCCAGAGGTACAAGGGTCCACTCAAGGTTGTCCTAGGGCATGCTGCTCCCAAACTATGGGACAAAGATATGCAGTCCAGAGGGGTTCACAAGAGGATGCCTGACCCTAAGGACCTGGGAAAGGGGAAGAGGAAGGTGGAGTAGGAGTTTGGGTTGATGGAGGTTGAGGTGTTGTTGTCTTTTGAGGTTGCTGGTTGTTAGGTTGTTTGGTTGTTTGTTGATCTCCCTTGTAATCCTGAATCATGTTTAATTGTTTGCTGATGTAATCCGGAATCTTATTAATGAATAAACTTTTAAGTTTTCTGTTAACTCTTATTCTACTGATATGTGATGTATGGATATTTGTTCATCAGCAGAACCAGGAACCTGCAAACCAAACACTAAAACAGAACACATAAGACAAACTTAACCATAATTGTTACTCTAAATATAAATAAACTTGCAAAACAAAGTTAGTAAACATAATAATATACAAACATTACAACATCAATTACAATCCTCCCCAAAGGCATATGCCTCCCCTCAAACATAGCATTCAAGGGTTAACCATCCCAATATGGACTACTAAGTGGTTAAACCTAGGTCCATCAAAAGCCTTTGTTAATAAATCAGCCACATTATCATCAGTATGAATTTTAAGCATCTGTATTAAATGTTTCTCATTTGCATCTCTAATAAAATGGTGCCTAATTTCAATATGTTTAGTTCTTTGATGAAAGACTGTATTTTTAACAATTGAAATGGTACTTTGATTATCAATATAGATTTTTGATTGTAGAATATTTCGCACTACCAGGCCTTCAATGGTGATCAAAGGAAAATGAAGGGTGTTGTCGTTACGCCAAGCTCGGATACAACCTGAAATAAGAAATACTAAAACACTACGTTAAGTGATTGCGCAGGGGTTGGACCCTGCGAACCACCTCCGGCGTGTGAGTGAGTGATTGGTATGAGAGTTTAAGTATATGCGTAGTAAAGTAAGGTGAGATAGATTGCATACCAGATTTGTCATCGTCCAGGACTATTTATAGGTGAAGAAAACGGTCCTGGAGAGTGGTAACACGTTTTAGAGAGATCATGGGGGCGTCCCATGATTTGTGGTAACCGCTAGGGGTTAGTGCCCCACTCCTCCTGGTTTAGCGGGGGAGCTAAAGAGAAAGAGGAGACGTGGGTAAGACTTGGTCTTACCAATATGTGGACTTGGCATTGTTCCGTCCTTGAAACTTATCGAGAGATACCCCGAAGGGCTTGATCCTTCGATTGGCGAATTCCCACTTGGTAACTAGATCATTGATGATTAGTTTTACGCCAAAGAAAGTTTTAGGAGGCTATCCAGAGCCTTCGATTATGTAGGTTGCGATTACAATCGAAGGGGTGTCCTTCGAGCTAATCGGAGGGTACATCATCAAGCCCCCCAGTTGAAAGTCAGATATGCACATAAGAATATGTGGCTTGCAACTCTATCGTAGTGTAATGTTTTTACCATATTCTCTAAAATGGATAAGTAAATATTTGAAATACAAAGATGCATTAAATGCGTGTGCATATAACATATCTGTTGAATCAGAAAAATATAACGGCAGAATTATCGGTAAACTCAACCATCTTTCAAAAATTTAAAGTATTGAGTATATATAATTATGTGCTATATTAATATCGGTATAACCCAAATTCTGAATCATAACTCTTTCCTCTGCAACTACCACAAGCCGTGATCTGCAGCAATCAAAAGGTAGACTATTCCCTCATTTTAAAATTAGTTACTTTAGGTATAGCTATGAGCATGGATGCTAAACGCATTATAAGACAACAAAAATGTACTATTTCCAGGGAAGCCCTAGCCCTTTTTCTAGATGATTACCCAATACCTAAAAAACATAAAGTTATTCTCCCAAAAAGTAATCAAAGCATTTATGATGCCCCAAAAGGGTATGTGGGTTTGTATACTCATGCATTTACCCGCTCAAATCTAAGGATACCCCTGCACCCATTGTTTCTAGAGTTGCTACAATATTATGAGGTGCACATTTCGAGGTTTAATCCATTTGGATTAGCCAAACTTACTACCTACATAATAATGTGTAAGGCATATGGGTATGAGCCTACACTAAATGTGCTTCGAGGCTTCCTTAACTTGTGTCCCGGGGGAGATTGGTTGACATTGTCAAAGAGGAACGACGAAAATGTGCCCGTGCTAATCACGAAGCCTTTCACAAATATAACAAACTGGAAAGGGAAATTCTTTTATATACAAGATACAATCGTACCTCCAGGGTATCCAGCACTCTTGAATGAAGCATTCCGTTTCGACCGTAAGAAATTCAATGATCAACTTCCCCTCAATGTTCAGGATGAACCACTTTATCAACGTCTTGCCAGACATCCTATTGATGTGCAAACTTTTTCAGAACCCGTCCTCTTTATGGCTGGCCTTATTGTTGGGAATTGTCTTATTAGTTACCACGGCTAGTATGGAAGTTACAACTGATGAAGAATGCACTTGCTGTGGAAACTCATTACCACTGCAATTACATAATATTACCACTGTTGTCAGGATAACTATTAGGAAACTTGTATAGATAATTATAGAATAGATCTTGTTGGAACCAAAGTTTTACTATTTTATCAAGTCTCGGTCATTTGTAATAATAGGTTGCTTAAGTTATTATTTACTTACATTTATGTAATGTTTCAAGTTTACTAGGCTTAAGTCATATGGTCCATGGGCTTTCAAGCCCACACGTTTGTAAGAAGGGAAGGAGTAGGATGTTGCCCTAGCTCCTTACCTATATATACCATGCTTAGGTCTTATGTAATGGTTGGTTGGTTATTTGATATCTTAAGGAAACTCTTGCTCTCATTATTCTCTTATTCATATAATCACCCAACTCCTTATATCTATCTCATTCTTATACTTGTGTTTACAAAATGGTGACCTAACAAGTGGTATCATTCGCCGGAAGAAGGTGTAGTTATTGTTTTTAAGTGGAATTCGATCCAAAAATTTCTTTTCTACTCGATTTTTTGTGAAAACTTTGTACTTTCTTGCTTGTTTCATGGTTTTTATCACATCTTTGCTTACAAACTTGTGTTAAAAAATCAAAACAAACCAAAAAGTTCCAAACTTTTTTTCAAAAAATTCGATTTGGAAATTTGTACTATTTTTCGAAATCTTTTTCATTTTTTGAAAAAATTGATAAAGTTTTCAACTTTCTTAAAGATCTCATCATTTTATGCCTAAAAGTACAAATATCTTGAAATTTAAACGAGTTTTTGGCTTACTTTCCTTGAAAACAAAATCTGCCTAGTTTCGAGAACGTGATTTTGCACCTATTTCGAGATCTACACTAAGTGTTCTACATCGACTTCGTTTTGTGAACTCATTATTTTCTTTCTTGAACGAGAAAGAAAGTTACTTCGACTTTTGGATAAGTTTCGAAATTGTATAATTTCGAAACTTGGCTTTGGTATTTGTGTTCTCGAAAATTTTCTAGTTTTCGAAATCACAAAGCTCTTTCGCAAACTTTTACTATTTCGAAAACATCTTCAGTTTTCGAAATTTCAAAGTTTTCGAAAATATCTTAAAAGTTTCGAAATCACAAAGTTTCGAGAACCTGATTAGTTTCGCAAACCTAAAAGGTTTTTTCGCAAACTTTAAGTTTCGCAATCCCGAGTTGAGAGTTAAAGTTTCGCAATCACTGCTAAAGCAAAATTTCGCAATCACTTACTTGTGCAAAGTTTTCGAGATTTGGCTAATCTATACCTTCTACAAGATCCATTATTACACAAGTGTTCTAATATGTCTCAACCACCACATTACTACTTCTCTCATCCTCAGCAACAACAACCTCAGTAGTATCAGCAACAACAATATCATCAGCAACAATTGAATCAACAACCGTCACAATCACACTTTCATCATCAACCGTTTAATCCACCACAACAATATCTCATGATGCAACAACATCAAATCATCCCTCAACAACAACCATCTCAAATGTCACAACAAAACAATCAGTTTTCCTCCAAACAACCTCACTGGTTTGATAGAATGTGTGAAGTTATTACAACTCAACAATCCAGACATGAGGCAGGTTCACTTGAAACACCTCCAATGCTAACACCTGGGAACTATGTTCAATGGTCAAGTTGATTCTTACAATTCCTTGAGCTAAAGAAACCCCATGGGAAGTTCTTGAAACAAGTTATACTTGAAGGACCATTTGAGTGGCCAACAAGACTTGAAATTGGTGATCCAACTGCTGATCCTCCACGTGCTCCTGCAGAGAAACTTGTTCCAGAAAATCAACTCACAGAAGATCAGAAACTACATCGTGAAGCTGATGAGTATGCTATCGCCTACATACTTCAAGGAATACCTAACCCAATTTATCGAAGTGTCGATGCTCAGAAAACGGCTAAAGCTATGTGGGAACATGTTCATTTCCTAATGGAAGGCACTCAATTGAACAAAGATGATATGGAATCAAAACTCTATATGGAATACACTGACATCACAATTGAACCAGGGGAGTCACTTGAATCATATTATCATCGTTTCACAAATATGGTAAATGATTGGGAACGTCACAAAATCACAGTACCTAGGATAGCAGTGAACTCCAAATTCTGAATCATAACTCTTTCCTCTGCAACTACCACAAGCCGTGATCTGCAGCAATCAAAAGGTAGACTATTCCCTCATTTTAAAATTAGTTACTTTAGGTATAGCCATGAGCATGGATGCTAAACGCATTATAAGACAACAAAAATGTACTATTTCCAGGGAAGCCCTAGCCCTTTTTCTAGATGATTACCCAATACCCAAAAAACATAAAGTTATTCTCCCAAAAAGTAATCAAAGCATTTATGATGCCCCAAAAGGGTATGTGGGTTTGTATACTCATGCATTTACCCGCTCAAATCTAAGGATACCCCTGCACCCATTGTTTCTAGAGTTGCTATAATATTATGAGGTGCACATTTCAAGGTTTAATCCATTTGGATTAGCCAAACTTACTACCTACATAATAATGTGTAAGGCATATGGGTATGAGCCTACACTAAATGTGCTTCGGGCTTCCTTAACTTGTGTCCCGTGGGAGATTGGTTGACATTGTCAAAGAGGAACGACGAAAATGTGCCCGTGCTAATCACGAAGCCTTTCACAAATATAACAAACTGGAAAGGGAAATTCTTTTATATACAAGATACAATCGTACCTCCAGGGTATCCAGCACTCTTGAATGAAGCATTCCGTTTCGACCGTAAGAAATTCAATGATCAACTTCCCCTCAATGTTCAGGATGAACCACTTTATCAACGTCTTGCCATACATCCTATTGATGTGCAAACTTTTCCAGAACCCGTCCTCTTTATGGCTGGCCTTATTGTTGGGAATTATCTTATTAGTTACCACGGCTAGTATGGAAGTTACAACTGATGAAGAATGCACTTGCAGTGGAAACTCATTACCACTGCAATTACATAATATTACCACTGCTGTCAGGATTACTATTAGGAAACTTGTATAGATAATTATAGAATAGATCTTGTTGGAACCAAAGTTTTACTATTTTATCAAGTCTCGGTCATTTGTAATAATAGGTTGCTTAAGTTATTATTTACTTATATTTATGTAATGTTTCAAGTTTACTAGGCTTAAGTCATATGGTCCATGGGCTCTAAAGCCTACACGTTTGTAAGAAGGGAAGGAGTAGGATGTTGCCCTAGCTCCTTACCTATATATACCATGCTTAGGTCTTATGTAATGGTTGGTTGGTTATTTGATATCTTAAGGAAAATCTTGCTCTCATTATTCTCTTGTTCATATAATCACCCAACTCCTTATATCTATCTCATTCTTATACTTGTGTTTACAAAATGGTGACCTAACAAGTGGTATCATTCTCCGGAAGAAGGTGTAGTTATTGTTTTTAAGTGGAATTCGATCCAAAAATTTCTTTTCTACTCGATTTTTTGTGAAAACTTTGTACTTTCTTGCTTGTTTCTTGGTTTTTATCACATCTTTGCTTACAAACTTGTGTTAAAAAATCAAAACAAACCAAAAAGTTCCAAACTTTTTTTCAAAAAATTCGATTTGGAAATTTGTACTATTTTTCGAAATCTTTTTCATTTTTTGAAAAAATTGAAAAAGTTTTCAACTTTCTTAAAGATCTCATCATTTTATACCTAAAAGTACAAATATCTTGAAATTTAAACGAGTTTTTGGCTTACTTTCCTTGAAAACAAAATCTGCCTAGTTTCGAGAACGTGATTTTGCACCTATTTCGAGATCTACACTAAGTGCTCTACATCGACTTCGTTTTGTGAACTCATTATTTTCTTTCTTGTACGAGAAAGAAAGTTACTTCGACTTTTGGATAAGTTTCGAAATTGTATAATTTCGAAACTTGGCTTTGGTATTTGTGTTCTCGAAAATTTTCGAGTTTTCGAAATCACAAAGCTCTTTCGCAAACTTTTACTATTTCGAAAACATCTTCAGTTTTCGAAATTTCAAAGTTTTCGAAAATATCTTAAAAGTTTCGAAATCACTAAAGTTTCGAGAACCTGATTAGTTTCGCAAACCTAAAAGGTTTTTTCGCAAACTTTAAGTTTCGCAATCCCAAGTTGAGAGTTAAAGTTTCGCAATCACTGCTAAAGCAAACTTTCGCAATCACTTACTTGTGCAAAGTTTTCGAGATTTGGCTAACCTATACCTTCTACAAGATCCATTATTACACAAGTGTTCTAATATGTCTCAACCACCACATTACTACTTCTCTCATCCTCAGCAACAACAACCTCAGCAGTATCAGCAACAACAATATCATCAGCAACAATTGTATCAACAACCGTCACAATCACACTTTCATCATCAACCGTTTAATCCACCACAACAATATCTCATGATGCAACAACATCAAATCATCCCTCAACAACAACCATCTCAAATGTCACAACAAAACAATCAGTTTTCCTCCAAACAACCTCACTGGTTTGATAGAATGTGTGAAGTTATTACAACTCAACAATCCAGACATGAGGCAGGTTCACTTGAAACACCTCCAATGCTAACACATGGGAACTATGTTCAATGGTCAAGTTGATTCTTACGATTCCTTGAGCTAAAGAAACCCCATGGGAAGTTCTTGAAACAAGTGATACTTGAAGGACCATTTGAGTGGCCAACAAGACTTGAAATTGGTGATCCAACTGCTGATCCTCCACGTGCTCCTGCAGAGAAACTTGTTCCAGAAAATCAACTCACAGAAGATCAGAAACTACATTGTGAAGCTGATGAGTATGCTATGGCCTACATACTTCAAGGAATACCTAACCCAATTTATCGAAGTGTCGATGCTCAGAAAACGGCTAAACCTATGTGGGAACATGTTCATATCCTAATGGAAGGCACTCAATTGAACAAAGATGATATGGAATCAAAACTCTATATGGAATACACTGACATCACAATTGAACCAGGGGAGTCACTTGAATCATATTATCATCATTTCACAAATGTGGTAAATGATTTGGAACATCACAAAATCACAGTACCTAGGATAGCAGTGAACTCCAAATTCTGAATCATAACTCTTTCCTCTGCAACTACCACAAGCCGTGATCTGCAGCAATCAAAAGGTAGAATATTCCCTCATTTTAAAATTAGTTACTTTAGGTATAGCCATGAGCATGGATGCTAAACGCATTATAAGACAACAAAAATGTACTATTTCCAGGGAAGCCCTAGCCCTTTTTCTAGATGATTACCCAATACCCAAACAACATAAAGTTATTCTCCCAAAAAGTAATCAAAGCATTTATGATGCCCCAAAAGGGTATGTGGGTTTGTATACTCATGCATTTACCCGCTCAAATCTAAGGATACCCCTGCACCCATTGTTTCTAGAGTTGCTACAATATTATGAGGTGCACATTTCGAGGTTTAATCCATTTGGATTAGCCAAACTTACTACCTACATAATAATGTGTAAGGCATATGGGTATGAGCCTACACTAAATGTGCTTCGAGGCTTCCTTAACCTGTGTCCCGGGGGAGATTGGTTGACATTGTCAAAGAGGAACGACGAAAATGTGCCCGTGCTAATCACGAAGCGTTTCACAAATATAACAAACTAGAAAGGGAAATTCTTTTATATACAAGATACAATCGTACCTCCAGGGTATCCAACACTCTTGAATGAAGCATTCTGTTTCGACCGTAAGAAATTCAATGATCAACTTCCCCTCAATGTTCAGGATGAACGACTTTATCAACGTCTTGCCATACATCCTATTGATGTGCAAACTTTCCAGAACCCGTCCTCTTTATGGCTGGCCTTATTGTTGGGAATTATCTTATTAGTTACCACGGCTAGTATGGAAGTTACAACTGATGAAGAATGCACTTGCAGTGGAAACTCATTACCACTGCAATTACATAATATTACCACTGCTGTCAGGATTACTATTAGGAAACTTGTATAGATAATTATAGAATAGATCTTGTTGGAACCCAAGTTTTACTATTTTATCAAGTCTCGGTCATTTGTAATAATAGGTTGCTTAAGTTATTATTTACTTACATTTATGTAATGTTTCAAGTTTACTAGGCTTAAGTCATATGGTCCATGGGCTCTAAACCCCACACGTTTGTAAGAAGGGAAGGAGTAGGATGTTGCCCTAGCTCCTTACCTATATATACCATGCTTAGGTCTTATGTAATGGTTGGTTGGTTATTTGATATCTTAAGGAAACTCTTGCTCTCATTATTCTCTTATTCATATAATCACCCAACTCCTTATATCTATCTCATTCTTATACTTGTGTTTACAAAATGGTGACCTAACTAGTGGTATCATTCGCCGGAAGAAGATGTAGTTATTGTTTTTAAGTGGAATTCGATCCAAAAATTTCTTTTCTACTCGATTTTTTTTGAAAACTTTGTACTTTCTTGCTTGTTTCTTGGTTTTTATCACATCTTTGCTTACAAACTTGTGTTAAAAAATCAAAACAAACCAAAAAGTTCCAAACTTTTTTTCAAAAAATTCGATTTGGAAATTTGTACTATTTTTCGAAATCTTTTTCATCTTTTGAAACAATTGAAAAAGTTTTCAACTTTCTTAAAGATCTCATCATTTTATACCTAAAAGTACAAATATCTTGAAATTTAAACGAGTTTTTGGCTTACTTTCCTTGAAAACAAAATCTTCCTAGTTTCGAGAACGTGATTTTGCACCTATTTCGAGATCTACACTAAGTGCTCTACATCGGCTTCGTTTTGTGAACTCATTATTTTCTTTCTTGTACTAGAAAGAAAGTTACTTCGACTTTTGGATAAGTTTCGAAATTGTATAATTTCGAAACTTGGCTTTGGTATTTGTGTTCTCGAAAATTTTCTAGTTTTCAAAATCACAAAGCTCTTTCGCAAACTTTTACTATTTCGAAAACATCTTCAGTTTTCGAAATTTCAAAGTTTTCGAAAATATCTTAAAAGTTTCGAAATCACTAAAGTTTCGAGAACCTGATTAGTTTCGCAAACCTAAAAGGTTTTTTCGCAAACTTTAAGTTTCGCAATCCCGAGTTGAGAGTTAAAGTTTCGCAATCACTGCTAAAGCAAACTTTCGCAATCACTTACTTGTTCAAAGTTTTCGAGATTTGGCTAACCTATACCTTCTACAAGATCCATTATTACACAAGTGTTCTAACATGTCTCAACCACCACATTACTACTTCTCTCATCCTCAGCAACAACAACCTCAGCAGTATCAGCAACAACAATATCATCAGCAACAATTGTATCAACAACCGTCACAATCACACTTTCATCATCAACCGTTTAATCCACCACAACAATATCTCATGATGCAACAACATCAAATCATCCCTCAACAACAACCATCTCAAATGTCACAACAAAACAATCAGTTGTCCTCCAAACAACCTCACTGGTTTGATAGAATGTGTGAAGTTATTACAACTCAACAATCCAGACATGAGGCAGGTTCACTTGAAACACCTCCAATGCTAACACATGGGAACTATGTTCAATGGTCAAGTTGATTCTTACGATTCCTTGAGCTAAAGAAACCCCATGGGAAGTTCTTGAAACAAGTGATACTTGAAGGACCATTTGAGTGGCCAACAAGACTTGAAATTGGTGATCCAACTGCTGATCCTCCACGTGCTCCTGCAGAGAAACTTGTTCCAGAAAATCAACTCACAGAAGATCAGAAACTACATCGTGAAGCTGATGAGTATGCTATGGCCTACATACTTCAAGGAATACCTAACCCAATTTATCGAAGTGTCGATGCTCAGAAAATGGCTAAAGCTATGTGGGAACATGTTCATCTCCTAATGGAACGCACTCAATTGAACAAAGATGATATTGAATCAAAACTCTATATGGAATACACTGACATCACAATTGAACCAGGGGAGTCACTTGAATCATATTATCATCCTTTCACAAATGTGGTAAATGATTTGGAACGTCACAAAATCACAGTACCTAGGATAGCAGTGAACTCCAAATTCTGAATCATAACTCTTTCCTCTGCAACTACCACAAGCCGTGATCTGCAGCAATCAAATGGTAGACTATTCCCTCATTTTAAAATTAGTTACTTTAGGTATAGCCATGAGCATGGATGCTAAACGCATTATAAGACAACAAAAATGTACTATTTCCAGGGAAGCCCTAGCCCTTTTTCTAGATGATTACCCAATACCCAAACAACATAAAGTTATTCTCCCAAAAAGTAATCAAAGCATTTATGATGCCCCAAAAGGGTATGTGGGTTTGTATACTCATGCATTTACCCGCTTAAATCTAAGGATACCCTTGCACCCATTGTTTCTAGAGTTGCTACAATATTATGCGGTGAACATTTCGAGGTTTAATCCATTTGGATTAGCCAAACTTACTACCTACATAATAATGTGTAAGGCATATGGGTATGAGCCTACACTAAATGTGCTTCGAGGCTTCCTTAACCTGTGTCCCGGGGGAGATTGGTTGACATTGTCAAAGAGGAACGACGAAAATGTGCCCGTGCTAATCACGAAGCCTTTCACAAATATAACAAACTGGAAATGGAAATTCTTTTATATACAAGATACAATCGTACCTCCAGGGTATCCAGCACTCTTGAATGAAGCATTCCGTTTCGACCGTAAGAAATTCAATGATCAACTTCCCCTCAATGTTCAGGATGAACCACTTTATCAACGTCTTGCCATACATCCTATTGATGTGCAAACTTTTCCAGAAACCGTCCTCTTTATAGCTGGCCTTATTGTTGGGAATTATCTTATTAGTTACCATGGTTAGTATGGAAGTTACAACTGATGAAGAATGCACTTGCAGTGGAAACTCATTACCACTGCAATTACATAATATTACCACTGTTGTCAGGATTACTATTAGGAAACTTGTATAGATAATTATAGAATAGATCTTGTTGGAACCAAAGTTTTACTATTTTATCAAGTCTCGGTCATTTGTAATAATAGGTTGCTTAAGTTATTATTTACTTACATTTATGTAATGTTTCAAGTTTACTAGGCTTAAGTCATATGGTCCATGGGCTCTAAAGCCTACACGTTTGTAAGAAGGGAAGGAGTAGGATGTTGCCCTAGCTCCTTACCTATATATACCATGCTTAGGTCTTATGTAATGGTTGGTTGGTTATTTGATATCTTAAGGAAACTCTTGCTCTCATTATTCTCTTATTCATATAATCACCCAACTCCTTATATCTATCTCATTCTTATACTTGTGTTTACAAAATGGTGACCTAACAAGTGGTATCATTCGCCGGAAGAAGGTGTAGTTATTGTTTTTAAGTGGAATTCGATCCAAAAATTTCTTTTCTACTCGATTTTTTTGTGAAAACTTTGTACTTTCTTGCTTGTTTCTTGGTTTTTATCACATCTTTGCTTACAAACTTGTGTTAAAAAATCAAAACAAACCAAAAAGTTCCAAACTTTTTTTCAAAAAATTCGATTTGGAAATTTGTACTATTTTTCAAAATCTTTTTCATTTTTTTTAAAAATTGTAAAAATTTTCAACTTTCTTAAAGATCTCATCATTTTATACCTAAAAGTACAAATATCTTGAAGTTTAAACGAGTTTTTGGCTTACTTTCCTTGAAAACAAAATCTGCCTAGTTTCGAGAACGTGATTTTGCACCTATTTCGAGATCTACACTAAGTGCTCTACATCGACTTCGTTTTGTGAACTCATTATTTTCTTTCTTGTACGAGAAAGAAAGTTACTTCGACTTTTGGATAAGTTTCGAAATTGTATAATTTCGAAACTTGGCTTTGGTATTTGTGTTCTCGAAAATTTTCTAGTTTTCGAAATCACAAAGCTCTTTAGCAAACTTTTACTATTTCGAAAACATCTTCAGTTTTCGAAATTTCAAAGTTTTCGAAAATATCTTAAAAGTTTCGAAATCACTAAAGTTTCGAGAACCTGATTAGTTTCGCAAACCTAAAAGGTTTTTTCGCAAACTTTAAGTTTCGCAATCCCGAGTTGAGAGTTAAAGTTTCGCAATCACTGCTAAAGCAAACTTTCGCAATCACTTACTTGTGCAAAGTTTTCGAGATTGGCTAACCTATACCTTCTACAAGATCCATTATTACACAAGTGTTCTAATATGTCTCAACCACCACATTACTACTTCTCTCATCCTCAGCAACAACAACCTCAGCAGTATCAGCAACAACAATATCATTAGCAACAATTGTATCAACAACCGTCACAATCACACTTTCATCATCAACCGTTTAATCCACCACAACAATATCTCATGATGCAACAACATCAAATCATCCCTCAACAACAACCATCTCAAATGTCACAACAAAACAATCAGTTTTCCTCCAAACAACCTCACTGGTTTGATAGAATGTGTGAAGTTATTACAACTCAACAATCCAGACATGAGGCAGGTTCACTTCAAACACCTCCAATGCTAACACATGGGAACTATGTTCAATGGTCAAGTTGATTCTTACGATTCCTTGAGCTAAAGAAACCCCATGGGAAGTTCTTGAAACAAGTGATACTTGAAGGACCATTTTAGTGGCCAACAAGACTTGAAATTGGTGATCCAACTGCTGATCCTCCACGTGCTCCTGCAGAGAAACTTGTTCCAGAAAATCAACTCACAGAAGATCAGAAACTACATCGTGAAGCTGATGAGTATGCTATGGCCTACATACTTCAAGGAATACCTAACCCAATTTATCGAAGTGTCGATGCTCAGAAAATGGCTAAAGCTATGTGGGAACATGTTCATCTCCTAATGGAACGCACTCAATTGAACAAAGATGATATTGAATCAAAACTCTATATGGAATACACTGACATCACAATTGAACCAGGGGAGTCACTTGAATCATATTATCATCCTTTCACAAATGTGGTAAATGATTTGGAACGTCACAAAATCACAGTACCTAGGATAGCAGTGAACTCCAAATTCTGAATCATAACTCTTTCCTCTGCAACTACCACAAGCCGTGATCTGCAGCAATCAAATGGTAGACTATTCCCTCATTTTAAAATTAGTTACTTTAGGGATAGCCATGAGCATGGATGCTAAACGCATTATAAGACAACAAAAATGTACTATTTCCAGGGAAGCCCTAGCCCTTTTTCTAGATGATTACCCAATACCCAAACAACATAAAGTTATTCTCCCAAAAAGTAATCAAAGCATTTATGATCCCCCAAAAGGGTATGTGGGTTTGTATACTCATGCATTTACCCGCTTAAATCTAAGGATACCCCTGCACCCATTGTTTCTAGAGTTGCTACAATATTATGCGGTGAAAATTTCGAGGTTTAATCCATTTGGATTAGCCAAACTTACTACCTACATAATAATGTGTAAGGCATATGGGTATGAGCCTACACTAAATGTGCTTCGAGGCTTCCTTAACCTGTGTCCCGGGGGAGATTGGTTGACATTGTCAAAGAGGAACGACGAAAATGTGCCCGTGCTAATCACGAAGCCTTTCATAAATATAACAAACTGGAAATGGAAATTATTTTATATACAAGATACAATCGTACCTCCAGGGTATCCAGCACTCTTGAATGAAGCATTCCGTTTCGACCGTAAGAAATTCAATGATCAACTTCCCCTCAATGTTCAGGATGAACCACTTTATCAACGTCTTGCCATACATCCTATTGATGTGCAAACTTTTCCAGAACCCGTCCTCTTTATAGCTGGCCTTATTGTTGGGAATTATCTTATTAGTTACCATGGCTAGTATGGAAGTTACAACTGATGAAGAATGCACTTGCAGTGGAAACTCATTACCACTGCAATTACATAATATTACCACTGTTGTCAGGATTACTATTAGGAAACTTGTATAGATAATTATAGAATAGATCTTGTTGGAACCAAAGTTTTACTATTTTATCAAGTCTCGGTCATTTGTAATAATAGGTTGCTTAAGTTATTATTTACTTACATTTATGTAATGTTTCACGTTTACTAGGCTTAAGTCATATGGTCCATGGGCTCTAAAGCCTACACGTTTGTAAGAAGGGAAGGAGTAGGATGTTGCCCTAGCTCCTTACCTATATATACCATGCTTAGGTCTTATGTAATGGTTGGTTGGTTATTTGATATCTTAAGGAAACTCTTGCTCTCATTATTCTCTTATTCATATAATCACCCAACTCCTTATATCTATCTCATTCTTATACTTGTGTTTACAAAATGGTGACCTAACAAGTGGTATCATTCGCCGGAAGAAGGTGTAGTTATTGTTTTTAAGTGGAATTCGATCCAAAAATTTCTTTTCTACTCGATTTTTTGTGAAAACTTTGTACTTTCTTGCTTGTTTCTTGGTTTTTATCACATCTTTGCTTACAAACTTGTGTTAAAAAATCAAAACAAACCAAAAAGTTCCAAACTTTTTTTCAAAAAATTCGATTTGGAAATTTGTACTATTTTTCGAAATCTTTTTCATTTTTTGAAAAAATTGTAAAAGTTTTCAACTTTCTTAAAGATCTCATCATTTTATACCTAAAAGTACAAATATCTTGAAGTTTAAACGAGTTTTTGGCTTACTTTCCTTGAAAACAAAATCTGCCTAGTTTCGAGAACGTGATTTTGCACCTATTTCGAGATCTACACTAAGTGCTCTACATCGACTTCGTTTTGTGAACTCATTATTTTCTTTCTTGTACGAGAAAGAAAGTTACTTCGACTTTTGGATAAGTTTCGAAATTGTATAATTTCGAAACTTGGCTTTGGTATTTGTGTTCTCGAAAATTTTCTAGTTTTCAAAATCACAAAGCTCTTTAGCAAACTTTTACTATTTCGAAAACATCTTCAGTTTTCGAAATTTCAAAGTTTTCGAAAATATCTTAAAAGTTTCGAAATCACTAAAGTTTCGAGAACCTGATTAGTTTCGCAAACCTAAAAGGTTTTTTCGCAAACTTTAAGTTTCGCAATCCCGAGTTGAGAGTTAAAGTTTCGCAATCACTGCTAAAGCAAACTTTCGCAATCACTTACTTGTGCAAAGTTTTCGAGATTTGGCTAACCTATACCTTCTACAAGATCCATTATTACACAAGTGTTCTAATATGTCTCAACCACCACATTACTACTTCTCTCATCCTCAGCAACAACAAACTCAGCAGTATCAGCAACAACAATATCATCAGCAACAATTGTATCAACAACCGTCACAATCACACTTTCATCATCAACCGTTTAATCCACCACAACAATATCTCATGATGCAACAACATCAAATCATCCCTCAACAACAACCATCTCAAATGTCACAACAAAACAATCAGTTTTCCTCCAAACAACCTCA